>NEWO01000264.1:729307-806206 GCA_003013225.1 Phalaenopsis aphrodite
AGCTCTCTTCGCCGTTGAGAAGAGTTTGGAAATTTTTTTTGGCGAGTTGAGAAGTTTCTTCTTCCATAATAGTGTAAACTTTTCTGTGTTTTTTTAATAAGTTTCATGCGATTATGTGGGAATATTTCTCCAGACATGGATCATTTATTCTGTTAGGGATGCTTGTAAGATGTTAGGAATTTAATCTATTGGTGGAGGGAAGAAAGTGATATCTACTTTAGTAGTTACGGGAAATAACTGCTTCTTTGTTGGTTAGATTAGCATGAGTTATGTGCTTAAAAAAGGAAGTTGCATCTTTAGATTTGAGTGAGGGAACCCAGTATTTCCCCCCCTCTTTTCTCCCACATTCTACCTGCAATGATATAAAAATTAATTGAAATCATTGTAAAGATTTATGGACTAAAACCAAAGCTCCATAATGATGATAGATTGGCGCTTATATCTCCATAATGATGAAACAATGACACACCTAGAGGAGAGGGAATTCCAAATCAAATATATTATATCTTCTTCCTTATAAATGCTACTACTTTATTTGGATAAAAAGAAATCAGAGGGACCTGAGCATGGTATAGGCTTGTTCAAAAAGGTGCGGCACTTTCGAATCCTTGTTTGTGGTGGATATGGAACTGTTGGTTGGGTGTCAATGTTGTAGATAAGAAAAAATATGAATCTTCTCCACCTGTTGCAATTCTTCCAGCATACACTAGTAATGTTCTTGCAAGAGTTTTATCATGGGGAGGTGGTCTTTGTGTTGTTGATAGAATGGAGGGTTTGTGGTCTATTTTAGAACAGACATTGGAAGAGTTTTATCATGGGGAGGCGGTCTTGCAAGAGTTTCTCATTTTTTTTTTATTTGTACTATACAACAAATGCTTGTTGCCTCCCACTTACGATGTGTTTACATATCTAACAACTAAAATTTGCTTTTTTCCTTTTTATATCACATTAGAAATATCACTTTTTAACTTTTAGAAAGGAAATACAACTATCATGCGTAGGTGTTTTTTATGTTGTCAATATTTGCTTGGACAGCTTAACATGTTTAACTTTTTAAACAATACATGCTTGACAAGTTTTGATTTGTTTTAAAATGGTATTCATTTATCATGCATATTTGTTTTTTTTTTGTTACAAGTGGAATGTTTTTTTAGTGTAATGAGTGTCACTGCTTAAAAAAAAAGCACCGAGTTATACTGATGATGAAACATACTAGTTATTTCAGTTGATTTAAGTATCACAATTTTCTGCTTTCTAATTGATTTTACTGTTGTATTTCATAACTTTGTTTTGTTATAGTAATAATATGGATAATAAACCTAAAGAGGTTGTTATACCTGCATTATGGAAAAAAGAAATAAAAATAATATTTTGTGATATTTGTCTTAAAGAGATAAAATAGGGAAATAGACCCATTTCAATAAAGAAAGATGACAAAATATTATCAAAAATTTCCAGGAGGTCAGGTGAGCTAGAGGAATATGTCACAACAATTTATTTGGGCAGGTGCTTAGTTTTGGCAAAAATCCCTTAGGCTTAGGCAATTTTGGAAGCAAATCCCTTGATTTGGGGATCCTTTAGTCCATGGCTCATTTGGGTGATTCCATGGGGTTTATTCTGGTCAATACGGTTTAAAATTTGGCTGTGGTGGTCTTTGGTTGACCAATTTGGTTTGATTAGGTCAATTTTTGGTGAAGGGGTTGTGGGTCAAAATGGCTAAATATTGGGTTTGGGTTAGGATAACCATGATTTTAAGCCAAATTAATTGACCAAAATTGTGTAGATGATTGTAATGAACATTTTTGGTGAAGTATTGAAGTGATTTTGAGTTCAATTGGAGGTCCAATTTGAAGTATTTTGGAAATTTGGTCAATTTAGGCATGTTGGGCTAGACTTGGGTCTAAATTGGGCTAGGCTTGGGATAATTCCAAATTGATTGTTGAGAATGGTCAATATGAATGTCATGAAGAGTTTTCAACATGAATTGGGTGCCAATTTTGGGGCTAAGGCATTCAATTTGATGGAATTTGGAGGCCTAGCCAATTTGGGGCAAATTTGGGGATTTTTGGATTTAAGTTGAAATTAAATAAAATTGAAGTTTCACCAAGGCCAATTTAAGGTCAAGTTTAATTTTTATAAATTTTATGAAGAATTTTTAACGTAAATTGCGACAAATTGAGTAGGCTATAGGTTCAATTTGGTGAGATCAAGTCATATGAACAAAATTGGGGGTTTGACCTAGATCAAAATTGGGCTCAAATCATGGGTTAATTGAGCTTATATTTGGTTTATATTGTTCATATGGAAGGTGAATTTGAGTTTAGAATTGAAATTTGGGGAAATTGGGACCAATTTGATGGACATTTGAGGTAAATTGGGGGAAATTGTGTCTTTAAAGGCAATTTCGGGATTTTGGTCAAAATGGTCAAATTGGTCAAATTGGGTCATGTGGTAGTTCAGAAAAAAGAAATTAGGAATATTTTGAAGGTTTTGGGAATTTTTGGGATTTTTTTGGAATTTTTGAAATTTTGGGCTAAGGAGGGGCATTTTGGTAATTTGGCACTTTTTTGGTGATTTTGGGTAATTTGGGTATTTTCAAAAGATTTGAAATGTTTTTTTAACAAATTTGAGTATTTTGGTTGAATTTGAGGATTTTGGCCAAATTTTAGGGTTTCAAGGGCATTTAGGTAATTTGGGGGAGTTTAGGGGCAAAAAGGTCAAGTTCGGTATTTTTGGTAGAATTGGGGTGCCAACCACCATAAATGAGCTATGGACCAATGGAAACCCCATTTGGGTCCTCTATGTACTTGTCTTAGCTAAACCCTAGCCCAGGACCAGAGGGTTTAGGAGACCATCTACATGAGTCTCCCAGAGGATTAATGGATCAAAGTTGAGGAACTTTGGGTTTGTGTTTGTGAGTGATTGTGAATAAGGTGAGTGTAGTAAGTGCCTTAGCTCTAGACCAACACCAGAGTCAACCCTAAGGGTAAGCAGCCCTATGGGAACTCACCTTGAGCTCCCCCATATTGACCCCACCTACTAAGTGTTAGAGGTTAGGACCCACTATGTGGAACTTCAAGTTGAGTAAAGAGGAGTTTAGAAATTCTAATGGTGAAGGTTCCTTTTCTAGTTTTATAGGAATAGTCAATAGGAAAGACCTATGGCTAGATCATAGGCTACTAAAGAGGAAAACTAGACCTCAACCAAAAGTGAGGTCAACAACCTCCCACAATGATGTATTCTCATAGTTAATTAAATCTTAGGAAATACATAAGAAAAAATCAAAGTAAAATAAATTGTCTTTGCTTAAAATAGTCCTAAAACATATGCATCCAAAGAGGTTTTTGACAGTCCCAATAAGGGTAAATATTCTAGTTATCTGAGTAGAACTAAGCTACCAGGTAGAGGTGAATTATCATAACCTGACAGGTAGACACCACTGAGCTAAGGGAGCCTATGGTATGCACCTACAAAAGTCTCGAAAAAAAAAATGAATGTGTCCAAAGAGATCAATCAACACGAAAGTTGAAGAAGAGCCTACACAAGTAGAGATAGCCTGGTTGGGGCTCCTTGAACTCAACCGCTTAGACTATTGTGACCATAAATCAATGAACCTATGAAGGTAGTCGACCAACCTAGTTGCGGATCACTTCACCAACAAACTATGTGTTGCATTGTCAGTGATCCACTATATCTAAAGCCAAAGAAAAAAAATGTTTATGTTCTTAAAATCTATCCAGACCAAAAAGGTGAAACATGGATTATAACAGTCTAGGGTATGGATAGAAAACTTATATAGAAAGAAAGAGAAATGAATAACTTACTTACAAAGCAAAGTTGTCCCACAAAAGACTTACAATCATATCTGAATTGGGAGAGCCTCTAACACTCTTAAAAACATTATACAGTCATTTCATCGTGTAACACGTATGTAGGGCTAGTCAAATTGGAAAGCAAACGTACTTTCTTCAGGTCATACAACATACATACAATGATCTATGACATCATAATCATTGAGGCCATGTTAGTATGCAAGGGAGGTATATTCATGCATTTTATGATTGTTTTGAAACTGGCTCAAAAGTCATGTAGAAATGTAAAGGCAAAACTTAAAATAATAGATTTTAAAATATTGAATATTTTAATCATAAATTTTTATTAAGAATCTAATAAGATTAGCTTTTGTAACAAATATTTTATCCTTAAGAATTTAGTTGTGATTATGTCCAGACAAACCACTGACATAAAAAATGAGCGAGCACACACAAAGTGCAGTAAAAAAAACAATCAATATAAAAGAATAAGATGTTGGTTGTCGTTGGGCTGACACAATCCTAGAAAATAAAAAGGGCAATCAGGATTACATATATATACCTTATCCTAAAGCGATATAATAAATATAAAAATATGATATTAAGGTATGAGACACAAGCAAATGACTCTTGATGCTCGACACACTGTCCACTTTCCAAATTCTCAGGCTTGTGCTCGTACCTCATTTTCAGTAAGAACTCTCCTAAAAAAAACTCTAAAAGTATATGAATAAAATCTAAAAAAGACCCAACATGCAAAACAAAGGTCAGTACACGCTATCTCACGCAACATATAAAAAACCATATTCATTGAGAGGACAGTTAGATAACATCCACATAAAATACATCTGTGTAAATTATGTTTGAGCTCCTCTCTATTAGATACGACATCCTACAAGAAAAATCCACCCTAATATGCTACTACATAAGTCTCAAACTTGGTAAAACATGTAAAAGGCATAAGAAGTGTCTGATAACTAGCACAACGTAATGAATAATAACTGTGTATCAAAATCTATAACTACACCCTAGCCTTAGTTCTAAAAATAAACTATGAGGTGTTTCTTATGCATGCATCTGCATGCAAAACATGTCAAGTGAAAGGGCTAAAGTTCTTCCATAAAATATTGACAGGGTCACCAAGCCAGCTTCATCCTAAGCATTAGATTGAACTAACCATCATCGCGAGAATTAGCCCGAACCTATGGTAATGATAAAATAACTCACATCGCTCATTCAAATATGCCAACGAGTAATACATGCTTCCCTATCATTGTTCTATGTCTAACTAAAGGTCGTTTAGGTATTGCTACTAACTTGTAGACCCATGAGGCTTAGACCTACATGGCGCAACATAAAATAGGATCATACATGGAGAAGTAAAACCTCACTTGCATAAACAAGAATAAGCAATGAATCGAACACAAATGCTGAGAAAACTATCAGCCTTAAGTAGCATAAAGCATACAACTGGGATGCTGAGAAAAAATATTAGCACCAAGTAGCATGATGTGTACACTCGGGATGTTGAGAAAACTATTAACAATAGGTAGTGAAGCGTACAACTTCGATACAGAGAAATCTATCAACATCAAGTATGATAGAGCGTACAGATGGGATGTTAAGAAAACTATCAACACCAAGTAACACAAAGCATTTAAATAGGATGCCGAAGAAAGTATCAACACTAGGTATCACAAAGCGTACAATTTGAAAGCTAGGGAAACTAACAATACCATGCAACATGAAGCGTGCAATCGGGATGCTGAGGAAATTATTAGCACCAAGTAGCACGAAGGGTATAATTGGGAGATTGATGAAACTATAAGCACCAGAAAGACGAAACATACAACTAAAATGCTAATGAACAACAACAAGCGTTAGGGACAAATGAAGACATGTCACATGAAATTTTGTGGGAAAAAGTACAACAATACTAGGTATGAGTGAGACATAACAATTGGGATGTTGTAAAAAAGTATAACAACATCAACTAGCACGAAACATACAACTAAAATGTTGATGGACAATGGTTATGCGTCAAAGACACATGAAAAAATATCACCTAGAACGTTAAAGAAATTATTAGCAATAGGTAGCACAAAACATACACTTGGAATGTTGAGGAAACCATCAGCATCATGTAACATGAAGTGTACAGTTGGAAAGCTAAGAAAACAATCATCACTAGGTAGCACAAAGTGTATAACTGAAAAAGTTAAGAAAACTATCAACACCAAATAGCGCCAACATTACAACTGGAAGGTTGAGAAAACTATAAGCACCAGGTAGCACAAAGCATACAACTAGAAAGTAGAAAAAAAACTATTAACACCAAGCAGCATGAAGCATAAAGTTGAAAAACTGAGAAAACAATTAGCACCAAGTATTGCGAAACATATAAATAGAAAGCTCAGAGAACTATCTACACCAAGTAACGTGAAATGTTTAACTAGAATGCTTATGGGACAACCACAAGTATCAAGGACATTTGAAGACATTTTACATGGAATGTCGTGGAAACATGTATACAAACATTAGGTACACGTGAAGACGTAACAACTAGGATGTTGTGAAGAAGTGCAATAATATTAGGTACCAGAAAGTGTACAATTGAAAAGCCGATGGAAAATAACATGTGTCATAATACGCGAAAACATGTCAGAAATGTTGTGAAAATACATCCAATAGCACCAAGTAGTGCAAAGTGTACAACAAGAATATTGAGGGCATGAAAGACAAAAGGGTGGCAATAGCCCACTAACCCTAGAGACTATGCCATAGAAGAGGCAAATGATCGAATCCAATCAGGTGCATATAAATCAAATCAAATAGAAAAGGAATCACTAAGAGTAAGAGTCAAATTAAAGCAAGCATAAGTCTAAGTATGGAGAGGTAATCTCTATTCCCCAACAGAATCGCCAAATTTTTTTTGCACCCTTTCTTTTCTAATTGAATGGGGTTCATTACATCTGTCCTTTTCAAATCCCTCTTTCTAGGTCACCAATGCTTAAAAAGGTAAAGGAAAAAAAATGATAGATTGAATGTGGATAAAAACTAAGAAGAGCAGCTACAAAAAATATTTATATAGAAAAATCCTCATAACATAAATCAAAGAGATACTGTCTAATGGAAATTCCAACCATGCTCGATCCTAGAAAATATACAAAAAAGATCCTATAAAAAGATATTTATAACCAAACTAAAATGCAAAATCAAATTTATTTTATTGTGCTCAAAAAGATCTCCCACGATAACCTTTTCTCATGCTCAAGTATGATCTGAACTCGACTCAAATCATTTGACTATCAAAATCATTTGAACCTTAATTTTCATATAGACATTGGGGGTGAGTTTGTATGTAAACGCCCTTAAAAAAATCACTTCAATCACATGCCCACAACATCATCTTAGAAATAAATGCATATAATTATTTTTAAGTTAGTAAACAATACTCCCAATCAATAATGTCATTTTGCTGCAAAGGAAATGAAGAAAAGAGTAATGACTGAGAAACTGCGAAGTTGCGAACGGGAAAGTTGGAGGCGGCGTTAACGAGACGACGTTAATGCGCTTTGAGCGCAATGTTAGCTCAACAGGACCATATCTCTCATATAGAAAAAACAGTTCAATGTATATAGTTCAAAGATATATAAATAATTAGATTTATATATTTTTTGAAATAAAAAATATATAGATAAAAAAAAAATTGAACATATGATTGTAAATTTTATTTGTAGAAATATTACTTCCCACTTAAACTATCTTTAAAATCTTTAAATTCCAACAAATAAATTTGAATAGAGCTTGTCATTCACAAGCAGATTTCAAACAGAAAAATAAGTTGAACGAGTCGAATACGAATAAATACTTGGCTAGCTCAAGATCTACTAGTTTATACCCCTAGTGCTTATAAAGCTGTTGTAATTAAAGCTTGTAGTGTAATCTGCAAGAGTTTGGGGAATATTTTGTAACATTACAAGAAGGAATTAGATACTTGTAATGCCTTTTGATGGATTTTTTTCATTTTAGCTCATATTCACAGGAATAATTTTATGCCGGCTAGATAGCGTAAATATGTCAACTTGTTCGCCCTGCAAATATCTTTCAATCATACAGCTTTTCATACATAGAATTCGTGCGTGAGATAAGTAAATGCATAAGAATTGGTCGCTATGTATGTAAATTTCCATTTTTTTCATTTACTTATTAATGAGCTGAAGATTTTTTTTTTTTTAATAATTGACTTTGATGCTACATTTCTATGAATTAATCTCATGCACATGCTTATAAAACAAAGAATCAATTCATGCATTCAGAATAAATGATAATGGAACATGGACCAATTCCTTCATAAGCAAAGTCTTTTGAAAGAGAAAAATATCGCTTATGGAGTTCGGACGCAGCTGTATCCGGACAACGGACGCGATACACCGTACTCCAGACTCAATATTTTATCCTTCTGAATGGTATCTTTATTTTGACAGACAAAATTTTGAATGCACAAGATGATAAAGGCTATGGCTAAACCTGTCTATGGGAGCATGAATGTGCTACCTGGTAGTTTTTACATGCTTTACCAACTCTGTTTAGAGTTTAAGATTTATCTTCATGAGTAGCATAAAAGCGATAGTATATTTCGGTTTGAATGGGTTGCTTTGAACTCCTAAGTTTAGATGGGAGCATGGTTGTTCTCACTCATCATATTGGTTAATATCGAACTTATAAAATGGTCTTGCGGTTGACTAGTGCTTCTCCTATACCACACCTAAGCAAAATAATAGTAATAGAGTAAACCATATGAAAATTTCATCATTAATCAGTATTTTCTTAACACCGTATAGAAATCATTACTCATAACAGTGACAATAAGTGTGTCTTGATGTAAGGTTTGAATTGCCTTAAAGTTACAATTAATAAAATTAATGGAGCTATTTGCATGAGAATCTCTTTAACTCTTGTTATTTAGAGTAATAAACAAAACTTGATAGCAATAGCTCAATGTCACCAATCATTTATGAATTGCAACCCCAATTTTGTAGGTTGATACCTCCCCCAGAAAGATTGATGCTCTAGTCTAACTATATTAATTTTGAACAAATAAATAAAAGTAACTATTTTATTAAGTTAACATATTTAATTTCTTAATTTAGTTGAATGGATACTTTATTCTTTCAGTGATATGTCCATGAATTTAATGGAGATCATAATAAAGCTCTTGAGTTATTATATTTGACCACAATAGATTATGCTCTGTAAAAGTCTCCTCATCTAAAATAGTCATCAAAATATTGGATTGAATGTGCGCTACTTTTGTTGTTTGTATTTAGATTGTTACTAAGGTGATTTAAGAGAAAGATCATGATTAATTATTGCTCTTACATTTTTGCTAGAATATTTATATACGCAACACCTTTTTTGATATTTTTTGTAATTTTAAAGGGTTATTCAAACTACTTTTTATGTGGACCGGTAGCTTCACTAATAGTAATATGTTATTTTACGCTATTAATCAAAATTAGACTAAAAGTAAAACACTTCTCATATCAATGAAAATGCAAAAAATCCAAAAAATTGATATATACAAAATACATTGTAATCAGTTAGAATCCACTCTTAGTATTTGACGTGCTTGTAAATAAAATTTTTGCAAGATTCCTTAAGATTCTTTCTCTCTCTCTCTCTCTCTCTCTCTCTCTCTCTCTCTCTCTCTCTCTCGGATCTCAAATAATAAAATTTCTGAATAATTTTTTGCTTGGCAAGGAATTGCTCGTCAAAAAGTTTGGCAAGGTAGGTAAAGTCTTGGATTTACTTGCCGATAATAAAGTATAATAAAATACAAAGTTGAGTCATATAATATATGTATGTTAATTGTCTTAAAATGATCAATATACTTATAGGAATTATAAGACCCATCATAAGAATCTATGTAAACATCATGAGCCCCACAAATTTATGATGTTAGAGGAAGACATAGTTCAACAGAGAAGCTCTTAAGAAACCATTTCAAATACTAAGCTAATTTTTTCTCTCAAAGTGAACACTTCTTAAGTAAAATATCGTTACTAATACAAATGATATCATGAAGGTGCCCATTGAAAGCAATCAAGATACGATATCTTGAAGATGGAAATAGAGAACAAGAAAGGGAAAAGTAAAGCAAAGAAAATATATTTTAATATCTTAACTAAGTACAAACGCACACTCCAACATATAAAGGAGTACATAAGACTAAAAAATACTAAACATCGAAAAAATTTAATTGAGATTAACACAAAATTCATATTATGTTATTTATTATCCCCCTTCATGCTAGCAACTTGATTGTAAAGAGTTAGCATTTCACAAAGCATGTGGAATTGCGATGTAGGTAAATATTTGATGAATATATCTGATTCTTGCTTATCCGTAGGAATATAAGTGAGAACCAATTCCTTTGACTGTTAATCTCTCTATTAAAATGGTAATTGATTTCAATGTTCTTCATACGAGCATGAAAAATAACATTATGTGCAATTTCCATGGAGGATATGTTTTCACAATGAATAATCGTAGGTTGCTCAATAGATATAGAGAAATCTTGAGAAGTCATTTCAATCATATAACATCAATTGTTGCTGAGAAAAACACTCGATAACTAGCTTTAATGGGAGATTGAATCAGTATAGGTTGCTTCTTGATAGACCAAGTAAGAAGAATAATGAATGAGAAATACTAAAAAATAAATCTCCTATCACTTGAATTGCTAGCTCGACTTGAATCAGAGTATGTGTGAAGAGTGAGAGATCCAGATTGTAATGGCAATCTAGTATTCAGAGTTCCTTGAATATATCAAAGAATTCTTTTGATATTCAAATACTGGATGTTGAGAGGTTAATCAAAGCGTTGAGCGAGAGTGTTAACAATAAAAGCAATATCTAGTCGTGTGATAGTTAAGTATTGCCAAGAACTAATTAGATATTTATAAAGAGATGGATGATTGAATGGTTGATTAGATTCAAAAGCAAGTAGAGAGGAGTAAGCCATAAGATTGGTAATTGGTTTGCATTAAGTCATTCCAACCATATGAAGAATTTTCTTAGCATAAGAAGTTTGATTGAGATGAACCCCATAGGATGTATGATGTATATTAATGTCTAGGAACGTATACACGAGTCAAAAAAAATTTCATAGAGAATGTGTTATGAAGATTTGTTAATAGGTGTTGAAGATTATGTGAGTTATTTCATGTCAATAGGATATCATCGAAATATAGAAGAAGATAAATGCAACGTTTTTTATTTTGTCTATGCGAAGAGAAGAATCGACTTGACTACGAGTAAAACTAAATTTGAAAAGATGATTAGTAAAAGTGTTATACCATTGTCTTGGAGCTTATTTAAGGCAGTGAATAGTTTTTTTCAATAAACAGACATGATTGGGATGATTAGGGTCAATGAAACCCAGAGGAAGACTTGTATACACAACTCCTTGAAGTTGTCCATGTTGAAAGCATTGAAGACATCAATTTGAGGAACTAACTACTTTTGATGAAGAACAACATTTAATATAATTTTTATTATAGGAAGTTTAGCCATAGGATTGAAGGTTTCAGTGTAGTTAAGACCAAACTCTTGTTGATAACATTGAGCCACAAGTATGGCTTTATACCCAACCATAAACCTATGTTGATGCCTTTTAATTTGGTATGTTCATTACTACCCAATATTGACAGATCCTTAGGAAGAGGAGTTAAGGTACAAGTGTGCTGAGAGAGAAGAGCCTGAAATTCAGAATTTATAACTTCCTACCAATATGAATGATTTACAACTTGTTTAAAATTGGAAGGTTTTAATTCAGATTGAAGTAAATTAAAAAAACTTTTGCATATAAAGATCAAATTTTAGATCTTGTGAGCATGGGATGGGCGGATTTGAAGTGAGATTAGAGTTTTAAGCACTTACGGGCAACTCCAATGTAGGATCAAATGAGTTGAGGTGAGTTACAGTGCAAAAAGATTGGTTTGGAAGATGAGATGAAGGTTGACAGTTGATAAGAGTGATGATAGAATGATAACATTTCTTGCTCGTAATTGTGTTTGGCAGCAGGAGAAGGGGTGTGTTGGTTGTATTCGGTGGGAGTGAAAGAAAGGTAAATGAAGATTGCTCGTATGAAAAGGTACTTTCATTAAAAATAACATGTGTGAAACTTATTATTTGGCCAATATTAGGATTAAAGCATTTTTAGCCTTTGGTGTTTTGTGGGATAGCCCAGAAACACAAAAGAAATATACCTTAGTTGAAGTTTATTACTTTGAGAAGGAGGTATCAAATGAAAACATTCACAACCAAAAAATTGAGGTGATTCTTAAAGGGTGTTTTATTATATAAGAGTTGATAGGGAGATTGAGAAAATGTGGTTCGTTATGGTAACCAATTAATAATATAGATAGCACTGTTCATAATTTTTAGCCATAATAAGGAAGGAAAGTGTGAGTCAGCTAATGGTGCTCTTGTGGTTTCTAAAATATGATAATGCTTTCTTTTAGCAATTCGTGTTGTTTGGGAGCATAAGGGCATGTATTTTGATGAAAAATACCATGACTATTAAGAAACTTAAAAATTGAAGGTTGTTATATTCACCGCCTCCACCAATTTGTAGAATTTTGATGTGTCTATCAAGTTGTGACTCAAGTTGTTTCTTAAATTTAATAAAATGTGAAAGAACTGTAGATTTATGATCATGGGATAAATACATTAGTACCTTGTAACACAATCAACAAACAAAACATATTAATGATAGCCTTGAATGGAAGGAGTAGGGAAGGTCCCCAAATATCAGAATGCATGATTTCAAGAGGATTACATTTATTTAACTAGACAAATAAAAAAGTCAATATATGATTTTTAGCAGTAGCACAAGAAACACAGAAATTAGGTTTATCAATAATATTGATGTCAAGATACCATTTTGAAATAACTGATATTTTCTGATATTTAGCATGACCCAACCTTTTATGACATTAACAAGAGGTTGTTGAGTCAACTTGATGGCAATAAGCTTTCATAGCATGGTCAATGTAGAAGAATATGTTGAATTATCTTATCCTTGATTTGATAACCATTAGCATTAAAAAAAAATAAAACAATTGTTATCATGAGCAAGTTGAGAAATATAGATAGACCAGGTTGTAAGAGAGTTGATGTGTATGTAAAAATTTAGAGAGGATGAGCATAGAAATTGGCATATGAAGAATGCCTTTACTAATGTTGTGAATAGAAACAACATTACCATTTCCCACAAAGAATTGATCCATCCCTTAGTATTGTTCATTCCGTTGTAGATGTTGAACATCAGATGTGAGAAGAGTTGCAACTATAGTGTTGAAATACCAATCAGATGTGGAGACGACTGTTACAAGAGTTGTGTTGCTCGGTGGTTTAGTGAATAGATAATTTGGATAGAGGCGATGCCCACAGTTTGCAGCCAAATGTCCTTGCTTATGATAGATTTGACAAACCACAAAACCGAAAGTCTTTACATTCTTGTCCGGAAATGAATTATGGGAAACACAGAAAGAGTTGTTGGTCTCCCAACCTCTGCCATTGTAATAGTTTTGCTTGTCTTTAACTATTTGAGAATATAAAGCAAATTAGGGATCAAAGAATTTGATTTCGGTGGGAAGATCTGTAGAAATGTTGATTTCCTTGTTATAGAGTAATGAGCTAAGTTTTGATTGTCATTTTGAATGCTTGATAAGTGGGAGGTAGGCTTTTAAGAATATAAAAGATGATATCTTCGACATCGATCGTGCCTCCCACGGCTGATATATTGTCCACGATTGTATTGATTTGAGTTAGGAACTGCGTCATGGTTTGATTCCCCATTGCAACAGTGTATAACTCGCTCTTGAGTTATATAACTCTTGATCGTATGGTACCTATCAAACGATGCTCCAAAGTGCAACATATCTCAAAACAACTGTCCAGATTTAACACATGAGGAAGAGCAATGGCTGAAATGGTGCAGAAGATAGTGGCAGCCAGGTTCTGATCAACTAATGTCCTAGTATTATAGGAAAAATTGAGAACACGAGAGCCAGATTCATTGATAAAATGTTCAGGAGTGCAGGGAATCAATCCATGAATGAATCCAAGAAACCTATTGGATTTGATGATTTTATGCATTTGAGATTTCCAAAGAGGACAGTTATAGATGGAGAGAGAATTAGAAACCACCAAGTTGCCGTTAGACATCAAGCTTTTGAGGGAGCGAGGGGTTATACATTCAATAATGTTTAAAGAAGCTAGACCTTCATAAAGATAGGAGGTCTTGTACTCGTCCATTGCAAAATTTGAGGAGCACGGTTTGGATCACCGTGAAGAGCAGTGGCAACGGAGGGCCACAGGGCGAGAGATTAGCGGTCTTGGAGAACGAGGTAGGGAGATCCATTGATCTTTGTATGCAGCCTAATTATATAATTTTGGTAAATCAATAACTCACAACTTTAGATGCTATAATTCATGCAAATTCATTAGAATAAAAAAATATTATTTTGGGAAACTTACGTACATTCCACATAATTCTTATTTATTTACAAATCTAACAATTAAAATTTAATATTTACATTTATAATCTTATGGTGTTATGAACCTCTGCATCACATGACATGATATTTTTTATTTTTGAAAAATTAATAATATTGAAATTTTTGATGTGATATTAACGACTGAATGATACGTATGCAAATATCAAAATTTAGTTGTTTGATATTTAAATATATAAGAATTGAGTGACATTGATGTGTAAATGCCTTTATACTTATTTTTTGTGATAAATTAAATCAAACAATAATTAAATATATACAATTATGAGTGAACCATAAGTCATGTGAGGATTAAATTGAAAAATATTTTTCATATCATTTTAAAATATAAAATAGAGATGTATACTTATTACATAATTTTTATGTATTTGCATATTAACCTTTATACATCACCATCCAAAATTTTAAATCAAATAAAAATATCATTAATATTACATTTTTTTAATATCCTATATATAATTGATTCATTAAAATGCTATATATAGTTAAGTATATAAATAAAAATAAATTTGGTGGTATTTATGTAAGTAAAAATAAATGAATGTGGGATTGCCTTCTAGTCGCATATAATTCTAAAAAAATATTGCATCAGGATTCCTGATGTATTTGGAGTCTAATGGTGGGGCGTCACGTATCAAGTGTGCTCTATCATTTTTAACACCGACAAATACCAGTGTATCATGATGAGACCCACTTGACACGTGACATATCACCATTAGACTCAGAACGCAAACTACGTTAGGAGAGTGCTGATGTAATATTCTCTCTATAATTCCACCTTCCGATTATTCTAAGGGCATATTCGTCATTTCCGGGAGCAATAATAGCAAATCCGGCGAATCAAAGCATCTTCCTTCCGTCCGAGCGCGCAAACGCCCTCTGCTTCCATCCATAAATAACGCACCCCCACTTTCAAAAAACGAAACCCTAACCCTCTCTCCCCCTCTACCCCTCTCTACCCCGTCACCTCTCCAATCATTCCATCCATGAGTGCCTTCCCCTTCCATATGGCCATCGCGGCCCTCGCCGGCGCCTCCGTCGCCGCCTTCTCCTCCTATTACTTGCACCGTCGATCCTTAGCAGAGCTCCTCGAGTTCGCTCTCGCCATCGAGCGCAGCAGGGGAGGAACCGAGGCCGATAGCTCCTCTAGCGGCGGCAGGCAAGTGAATCTGAGAAAGGAGAAACAGCGGAGGGGAGTCACGGTTAACGGACGACGGAGACGGAAGGTGGCCGGCAGGAAGTGTTCGATGGCGGAGTTGGGGGATGAGTTGGTTGATGAGAATGATGGAGAGATGGTGAGGAAGGAAAAAGGTTTGTCGCGGATTGAGAGGTTGCCTGGAGGTACTTACGAATCTGCGCATGTTTTGTCTGATTTCTCTCCTGATTGACTCGATTGAGAGCGTGATCGGGACTACTCATTATTTTTCTCTGTCGTTGATGCTATATATATATATATATTGAAAATCATTCTTAACTATAGTTCTTGTTGATCTTTTCTTCTTATGTATTGATAAATATCTAAATTAGCATATTAGTCAATGTTAGTAAAACTCGGTACAATTTTAGCCTTTCTGGCTGACAGATTTCATTAGAGAATGGCTTTTGCTTGCCAGATGAAAGCTATCTTGGTGTAATTTTATTGAAATTTTTTGGATGTATTTGAAGCACCATCGATTTGAAATAGGTGTCTTGAAGAATTGGCGGGGCTTTAAAGAACGTCTTATTTACATTTAAGTTCTAATCAATAATAAATATGTTGAATCATTAAATAATAATTAATGAGATCATGCATATAAAGAAAGTATTAAATTCACAAGAATCGGACAATTTTTTGCAATCATCCAAGAAAAAAGGAAAGAGATCTTAGGCGTCGTTTTAGAAGTTGTGATATTCGAACCAGAATTTCTGTAGACGCTTCTCCCCTTCTTTCACCAAATATAAATTTTTTTATGCCTCTGCATTCACGTCAACTCAAAAGAAGTCTTAGGAGGGGGGTTTTTGGCTGCGATTTGATTTTAACTTAAATAGGATTTATCGAATTCTATTAAGTCCGAATTTATCAAACAGTACATATCTCGGAAAAAAATGGTGCTCACCGAAATACAGTTTTGTTCTAATTGACGACAGACATCAGATGGCACACCCATCTCTGCATGTGCTGTCCGCATAGAATATTTTTTCAATTGAAAAATTATTCCATACTGACAGTGCACGCAGAGATATATGCACCGCCGATCTCCACCGTCGATCAACATTTTTTTTAAATTAAAAAAAAAAGAGGCTCACCGAAATACAGTTTTGCCCTGATCGACGATAGAAATCGGGTCCGTATGAAAAATTTTTTCCCATAAATTTTGCTAGTAGATGAATTTAATAATTCTTTGGCGGGATTTAATTTAAATTCATAATTAAATTTCATAAATAATATGCCGCAGCCAATTTAAATTCATCAATGGAAAATAACTCAAAGCCAATAAACCAAGAGGTTTAAATTTAAATTAAAGAGGAAAATCTATTACAGAAAATTTGAATAATATATATTTTTCAGGAGTATGGTATTGCATATTTTTGCTTGTTTTTTTTTTTTTTTGGCTTTTTTTCTTGTCCTCTATTAATTATGTCCACTCTTTAATGGCTTTTTTTATTTCACAATCGTTCTCTAGTGTTCTAAGTTTTCACCTGAATATTCCGTGGAAATATCTTCATCTTTCCCACAAACAAAGATTCCACAGAAATACATTGGCCAACAAGGCACAAAATCTCACCACAATCAAAGGCGGGATCTGCCGGGATCAGCCTCCTTTTTTAGAGCTCATTTTATGTCCGGACTCTTGACGTAGCTCTATATGCCACGGATGTTATTCTCGAGTTATTTTCATCTTTTTTTCTGGATTATTTTCAATAATCCCGAAATAACTCAAAAATAAAGACCTTAGATTATTTCTATATTATTTCAAAATTATTGAAAATAACTCAGAAATAACCTGAAAATAACTCAGGACTAAACTCCGCGGCATGTAGAACTACGTCAGGAGTCCGCACAAAAAAATTTATCCTTTTTTGAGGGAGACATTGGGAGGCTTGTATTAACATTTCAACAGGAAAAACCTCAATTTTTACTGACCACCTCTTTCCTACAGTTTCAGCATACATTGGGAGGCTTGTAGGTAAAAATTAAAGTTTAAGTAGTTGATATCATAGTTTTAAAAACAGGGCCAAAACTTTAAGTTCTACATGTTTAATTGTGAACCAATCATTTTGTCGGTTCGGTTCAAGCTTAGAACTATTTCTACGTAAAGTTGTGATTAAATCTATTATAATTAGAGTTAAACAGGTTTGGTTTCTAAAGAACCAATTAAATTAATTCACTTTCAGCGGTTTCACTTTGATCGGATGACCATAAATAAAATATTTAATTTAAAAATAGAAAAAAATATTATGTATTAAATTTTTTATTTAGAATATTATTCAAAATATTCAAAATATTATCTTAAATTAAAATATTATTTGTCGAAATCATGAAAATGATATTAATGCATCATTATTCTATCATTTAAATCATATTAAAATAAATAAAACTTTTATTATGTCATCAGGAATATGTATATTTTTAATGCATAATCACCACTCAAAACATTAAATATAATATTTTAAAAACCCAAATCTTAAATATATCATTTTAATCACCATGAAGTTTAAATTTTAATTTTAATCACCCAAAATTTTCACTCAAAACCTTCATTAGTGGGTAAAGATAATTTAAATATTTGACATCTTATTTTTTATTTTGGATTTTTTTTAAATTTTGAATTAATATTCTGATATAAAAATATATTTAAATTTAATTTTATTTCAAATTATTCTAACAATATCTTAAGGCTTTAGTTTTTTTTAATTAAGTCACAGAGTGAGAAAAAAATAATAAATATAATTATTCTTTTATTGGTGATAATTTTTTTAAGGCTCATTTATTATTACGTAGGGACACACTGCAAGCATGGACACTGGTGGATCAGGAGGTCAAGTCATATGCACATGAGTTTGTGGTGACATGATCTTTTCGTTCATTATTGTTCATGCAAATGTACATGATAATTTTTCTATTTTTTTGGGTACCTACTAAGTATTAAATATTTTGAAAGTTGTTCCCGCTACATTTGGTTCAAATTTTACTATCTCACATATTTAATAATTAGGGCTTGTCAAAAAAGCTCATTGTTCATGAAAAGCTCGTGTTTGGCTCGTTCGTTAAGTAAACGAGCTGAACATGAATAAGTTTTTAAAGCTCGAATTATAAACGAGCCGAACAAGAACAGTTTTTTGTTCGCTCGTGTTCGGCTCGTTTTAACTCGAAATAAAAAAATTATATAACTATTTATATAATAATATATTACATATATTATTTATATAATAATATATTATATATACTTTTATCTAAGTTTAAAACATAACATCTTATGTGGTAATGTGATTAGTCTCTTATTTTGTATACATTAGGTCCATGTTCGAATCCCACACATTACATTTATTTTTTTCAATTTAATTTTAACGAGCCACTTTCAAGCCGAACACGAGTCGAACACGAACACAAACATATTGTTCACGAGCCGATTTCGAGCACGAGCTATTTTGAACGAACCGAGCACGAGTCAAGCCTGAGCTCGCTCAAGCACGGTTCGTTCCCAGCCCTATTAATAATAAATTCTCCGCTTGTAGAGTTTTGGACGGGCTAAAAAATAAATAAAAATATATTAAATAAATAAATTTTTACTCAAAGTTTGTAGAGTATAAATTCATATTAATTTTTAATTGCATCCAACAAAATGTCAAAAACCGGAGTAATATTTTCTATTTAATTTTTTGTTTTTAAGATCGTCTTTTTTACAAATTTACAAAAACGAAAACATGATTTGAATGATTTCAGACATTATCTTTTTTTTTATTTATTTAATAAAGAGTGGAAATTAATCATTCAATTATTTTTTTTATAAATGATTTTAGACATTATAAATATTTAATAACTTTTGATTAGTGAAAACGTATTAAAATAGATATTATGAATACATATAAACTTAATTAAAATTCTTTATAATTTTCAATTTCACATAATGAGTAGTAACTATATTTAATATGATACTTTAGTATATGACTTATATACAAGATTTTGAATTGCCACAATTAAATTCTAATAAAATATAATGAGTGCCATTTATTTAATTAAACGTTTATTAGATTAAATTAAATGTTATTTATCAAATACTTTGACTTTTTATTAATTAAAAAATAATTATAATATCACTTATCATTACTAAATTTTAATAAAATAATAACATTTTATATCTTTTTATATTGGATAATAAAAATGCCAAGTTTGAATATTTGCTAAGATTAAATAAGAATAATTTGGCTATTAGCATTTGGCCATGTCCTTATGAGCCTATTTCCATAAATAGATATCCATGACTGATTTTTTCTTAAGGAATCGAGTAAGTAAAATATATTTTTTTTTCATATGAATAATAAAAAAACCAAGGATAATCATTTTTACTGTAGTAATTCCACAACTCTAAAGAATCAATTTCAATCTCAATATTGTTCCAACCACATCTAACAACCAAACACAAAGCCATGATTACCGCCTCTGCTTCGGCACAGATAGGTGAAACAACATAAACCGATACAAAAAGTCACAGTAAGCATACACCCATGGAGTTTCGACAAACTCCACCAATACAAGCAAACAAACTATTCCAACTACCATCCGTATTGAATTTCAAAACACATCTCTTAGGTTTTTTCCACATAACCAAATTAGTCACATGTTTGCAATTCATAGGAATAAAAAATATTAAACTTATTAAAAACCTTCAACAGGTCCGGTTCAACGGGTTTCTTAAACCTGTCATATCTAAGCATTTTGAAAATGAAATTTCTAATGTAAGTAAAACAAGAGAGCTTAGAAATCAGATTACCTGTATGATTAGCATCATTTCTAGCAACCAAAATACCACAATAGGAATAGAAGCAAAAAAACAAATCGTCTCCATAATTCCTCTGACAATTAAAGATAACTAACAATGGAATTTGTAATAACATCATTCATCCTTTTATCACAAAATAAAAACCTTTGACCAAATATCTTTAGCAAACAAACAATTAATAAAAATATGCTCTGCATTATCTTCATTTTGATTGGAAAGAAAACATCTAGAGAAAAGCCCCAAACCTTTCATCGTAAGAATATCATCCGTGGGAATAATATGATGAAAAAACCTCCAAAAGATAAAGGATTGAGAAGACTTAACAAAAGAATTCCAAGCCCAATTTAAATCCATACCATTAGAAAAAAACTAAGACTAAGCCAATTTTTTTGAAATAAAACTGCCACCTTGACCTTTAATTTTTTTTTTTATCATTACTAGCTGAGCAATCAGGTTAGCATCATCCTTACTAACCAGATTGCACAACTTATGTAAATCCCATGTATCATTACTCATTTACTCCAACAGTCTTTAATTACAAAATCCACCTCAAAAAGGCCCAAATAAGAATTAGCCAAAAAAGCTTCTCCTAACCAATTATCATACTAAACACCACAGCTCTTATTACCAACATCCCAACAGGAGAAACCCTCAGTAATTCTGGCAACCTTAAATGTTTCTTTCCAAACAAAATAGCCAGAAGGATTTAAATATCTAACACTTTAATTATTATTAGAAAGTTTACATTCGTAATCCTTAATTCCAATGTATTTATATATCTAACTCCCATTTTACTTATCCATAAAATGATGTATTTTATTAATTTTCATAACTTAAAGTAGTAGTATTTTTTATATGATACGAAATAATTGAGTGATGTCAACGTGTAAAATACATATTAAGCGTTAGAAACCTAAATACGTAGGAATTGAGTGGTATGCATGTAAATGCCTCTTATTATTAACTGTCGAATTAGTAAATAAAATTATTTATGATCAATTAATTAAATGGTTTTTAAATGTGAGTTATATATATAAATGAATCAACCCAATCATGCCCTCCCATCAAAGTCCCTCTACAAAATCTTTATAATAGCAGATTAAAGTGAGTTTTCCATACAAGAAATACTAATGGTCTGTTTGAGCCAGCTGCTTCAACTTATTGAATAATTTGTTGATAAGCTAGGTGCGGTGGTTATTAGAATTATTTATATTTTATGGAAAAAGTCAAATGGTTGTCAGAAAGCTGCCACCGCACACCTAGATAAGTGCAGTGTGAAAACACTGCTTTCAGTGTTTTCAAAACATATAAGCTGTCAAAACGCAGCTTACCCAAACAGTCCAGATGCATTTTCAAAACACCAACGCACCAAATAAACTGTCCCAAACAGACCCCAAGTGAGCCAAACTAAAAGGGAAGAGCAATGCATTACCTTCTTGACTATAAAATGAAAAAAAGGAAGAAGAAGAGTGAAATTACAACATGATATTTTTAATGGTTGATTCATATACATTCCGATGCCAATTTCTCAATCTACAAATCTAACACCTAAAGTAATATAATATATTTATATGCCTAACACTTAAACTCTATTTTTCCCTCAAATTTTTCAGTGATAATCTTTGACTCCGTTGTGCTTGAAGTACACTTACGCTTCGTTCGAGGATGATGAAGCTTTTTATAAAGATGATTTATAAAATTATGCTCACTTTTTAAATACTTTTGCCCACTTAGATCAAGTTGAAAGAGGAACAACAACGATAAATATTTTTGCCCAAGCCACAACCACCTAATTGATATGTATTCATATCAATGTCCAAGTACAACCACCAAGAACTACAAAGAGCAATAATAATAGTCTAACATCAATGCACAAGCCACACCCATAATAATTTCTTCATTTTTTTTTTGTGTTAGATTGTCATGCAAATCACCCAAATGATGTGTATTCACATCAATGACCATGTCACAAATCAATATAGAACCTCACTCAAAAATATCTAACATCAGATTATTGTCATCCCTAAGCCACATACTAAAAAAAAAAATTTTTTTTTCCATACAACTTACCAACTCAAAATTGAGATACCAAGAATTTAATCTAGCATCTAGCATTCACATCCATACCGCCGAACAATATTTACAAAAACGTCACAAATCCAATGAACAAGCATTCACATATGTTGAAGAAAAAGTGCTCACCGCTGGCGAACAATGGAGAAAGGGGACGAAGAGGAACCAAGTAGTGTGAGAAATACGAGAAAAGAGGAGGAAGAGGAACCAAGGAGCGTGAGCAATGTGAGAGAAGAGGAGGAAGAGGAACAAAGGATCGTGAACAATGTGGGAGGAGGAGGAAGAGGAGCAACAGATCGCAACTTCCACTTTGCGTAAAAAGCCGAACGAGGGTGGAATCGAAAAGAGGGCACCGGCGTAAAAATTAGAACGAGAAAAGCGGGCCGCGGGTCGAACACACTACACATGTTTTGCCATAAACGCGCTGCGCTGCTACTGCTCTGCCTCCCCAAACAATAAAATGTTGCGGCGTCCGTCTGTGCCACTGCCTTACGGGCCTTAAACCTTGAACCTGAATCCCTTCTCATCAAGTCTGTAATGATTTTCTCCGCATGGTCGTCCCTCAAAAACAAAGTTGATGAAATTACTTCTCACATGGCTACATCCAGAGCATAACTCTCTAACCAATACGATTTTATCTCCATTAACTAATTATAGGGCTACACTGCAAGAATCGCTTTAAGTATGGGATGGAATTATTCCACAACGTTTACCGCTCTCTCTTTACCACAATTTTTTGTTTAGCACAATAAGAAAGTTATGGTTATAAGCATGTGCGTCCCAAAAATTCTGAAAAAACATTTTGTCACTTGAAATCCGAAACTCTTGCTGTTATAGCTTGTTCCTGGTGGCGAGTGATGCGTGCAGGAAGGTCCACAATGGCAAACTAAAAATTTAACATATTAGCGTTATATGAGACTCCAAGAGGCGCTCATGCAATTAAAAAGAGTTAAGTATGAGGAGACATCTTGATTTTTTACATGAAAAACTCTGAAAAAAGGGGAAATACTACGATATGTAGCACAATTAAAATAATCCACCATGAATGATGATTACACAGGTTTATTCTTCCCATGAATCAGAGAAGATGAAGTTACAAAGTTGATCATTGTAAATGTACGACAATAGTTCATTGATACTAGCTATAATCTAAAAGAGTTCGTCCTTACTGACTTCACAACCTCCCCGTCTGGTTCACCTTCAACGCTGTTGGGTTAGGAAGAGTGATTGCTGACTCTAAGCCAGAGCCTCTTCTTTCTCTTCAGCAAATACGCGTATTCTTTCTTATTGGTATACCAAAAGTCAATATCTATTCATCGCTCCGCGTCTTCCATTCCAGTGCTTTCTCTTTTGAGAAAATCGAATATGCTACGAATTCACTCCCTTTTGAATCGTGATAGAGTCACTTTAGCCTGACTAGAACAAGAAGTAATTGAAAAAGCTAGAAAGTGTTCTCATAAGATTGAATTGAGAAAGGTAGAGCTGTGAACATTGTAGCTAGTGAAGTTCCACCGGGAGAGTGAGATCCTATCAAGCTATGAGATATTCAGGTAGGACGTAACATAGGTCAGGCCACGACACTCCACATCTAACACAGGCGTTTGGTTCTGTATGTACCAGTCTCCACATTTCGAAATGAAGTTTTTTCTCAAACTTGCTCTGCATCCCCTGGATGAGAAAGAGGCCATGAATGCTAGTATTGGTTGACAACATGGAAATAATTAGAGTGCCATCTCTAATTTCCGAAGTCATCCTAATTTCAAATCTTCCTTCGTCGAAGCTCTCCACCACAGTTGCGAATCTGATACCAATCTGACGCAGAGAGATCTTGTTGAAAGAACCAACGTTTAAATTTTCACAAGGCGCGAAGCAAACGAAAAAGGTGAATTAGGTGTTAATGGGGGTACGACAAGAGAGGGATTCGAACCCACAAAAGCTACATAGCAGTTCCAGTACTGCACCTTTTTCCAAATGCCCCGTAAGTGAATCATCTCATCGATTGGACCCATGGACCAATATAGATTGGGTTGGGAGTAAGAGGTCGCTGTCCGAAGGAGTGATCCTGGCTGGTTGGTCACGCAGGGGATAACCATTGAGCCAAGCAAATTGCCATAGGTTGGTGTCCTTGCCGTCACCAATGACATGTATTATTCCGCTTTGGAGAATAGGATTTTGGCATAAATGAACTTCCAGGAAGAGTAGGCCGAGTATTTAGGCTCCACAACTAGTGGACAACTCTCGGTAAAGTCTTTTGCTTTCAGTATTTAGCAAATGAAGTCGCAGTACATGTGATTGGAAATTCCCCTATAAAGCTGCTAGTACCAGGTGAACTCATATTGGACAAAGTGGAAGAGAAGGAAATGGTAAAGAGATTCGACATGGTGCTCACTGAACCTCCATAATATCTAAAAAGTCGAGTCTGATGTGCGACAGATGATTGGTATGCAGGATCACATGCAACGGTTTGACATTAATGTCAATCAAGAGATTGGCGGCTTTCCTACTAGTCGTTGTGCCTGAGATTGCAAGAAGTACTTCTTATTCTTTGGAGCTTGTTCTTAGTCCAAGGTGACAAAGAGCAGCTTGCTTCTCCAATTAGATCATTGCTTGACTCGATGGGTACTTCTAGTGGTTTGCCAAAGGAGCTATTATTTTTTTCTTTCAGGAGTTTGTTGGAGACATGGACACTTAACCTTTTCTTAGAGTCTTTGTTTGTTTGCTGGCATATGTAGTGGAGGCATTATCCACTCCAACAGTAGCATATGTAGAATGTGAAAGGTGGGATTCCCGGTTGGTTGATTGGACGCTTCTGTTAGAGCTTCTTCCCCTCCTGTCATTTAAGGGCACCTAGCTTACAATCACTAGTGAAAGAGTGCCAATTAACCCAACTATCGAATCTGTTTAGAACCATTCAATCTTTTTCATTTCCGTGAATACCGCTCGAAAGCAGTCATTTTTTGGCTTGATAGCACAAGCACGTTAAAGACTTCAAGATCTCAATGTCAATTCTACACAACTTGAATTGAAGTCGAGAAATGAGTTTTCAACAAGTTTTTTATGGTGAGATAGAGAAGTTTCAGATTTCAACTTTCCTGATGAAGGGAAATCATCTTTATGGAAAATGCCTATGGGTGGATGAAAAGTTTCAAATTTCAATGCGAACTTCTGATTGACAATTTCAATATTGAAATTTTTCAATAGGAAGTCGATCCGTCTACACGCCTTGCTTTTATCGCTATATCAGCTAAAAATTCGGACATAAATAAGAAGTCGTGAACTCCAGAAAGGAAGGAAGTCAAGCAAAGAGACCAGAGAAAGGTTTTACTTGAAAGCTTAGGGCCAATAGCAAGACAAGGGGATTCATGGATAGATGTGCTAGACTTCTTTCTATTTCCTCACCATCATATTGATATTGTTTCTTCTAGTTACCATCAGATTGAATGAAAGGGATGACCAGCAGATAGCTAAACAGATTCTCAATCAGATGAGCGGACAGGGCAAGAATGTACTACCATAAGAGTAGACCTCAAAGCGATTGCTTGAATGCACTGACTTGGAGTCTTCCTTCCCTTACTTTCTTCTTTAACACCGCTTATCCCGATATTCCTCATCCCTTCCATAACTGACTCCACATGATTGATGTCGGTTGAAAATTGTTGACCAATGCATGTGTCCCTCACGTTCTCATCTCCTACCCTCTGCTGCCCTACTATGTAAGTACCTTGACTCACCGTTTGGAAAGTCTTTCTAATCTGAAACCGGCTTAAACACTGAAAGAGAATTGAATCCTTCTTTTATTATTCGTTTTCTTTCTATTTATAGACTTCTGAAAATTGATAGATTGATTTCATAGATCTGTTCTTTCTCAGTCAGTTAGTTGATCGAGAAAGCTCTGCCTAGTAGTGCTTTACTATATAAAAGACAAGTATATCCCCGGTAGCCTAAGATCCTCTCTGACTTTTTATAAAGCGATCGGAAGATCAGTCAATAAAAGAGATAGCACAGGCCTATGAATGAGTTTAGTAGATAAAGAAAAAAAGAGGAATGACCTATTTTATACGTTATGACGGGTTCTTGTTCTTAGGCAGAACCATAACATGTTACAATGAGCCACGTTAGTAGCGCACATCTGTTTTTCACCATCAGTATTGGAATAGGTCAAATAATGAATGTAATTCTCGGTGATAACAGATTACAAATTTCATAATTAATCGTTATGGAGATAGTAATCTGCCTTGAATGTTGTAGATGATAGTTAAAGCACCATCCTATTTTATGGGTCATAGTTGAAAAACAATGTAGTAGTTGGTTGTGTGAGCCGCAAATGAATGCTAAAGGAGTGTCGGTTGACTACAGAGGCCGTAGTGAGATGTTGTAGGAGTTATGAGTCATGTAGGTTGTACTTAGTCACATAGGCCATAATTGTGAGCTATGATGACTTCCATAGGCTGTAAAGGGTGGAGTCTAGAGCTGCACGAACTGTGGGCCAAGTAGGACGTAATTGGTCATGCAAGTCATAGTGGTGAGCCGTGATGACGCACATAGGCTGTGGAGGCCGAAGTCAAGAGTTGCATGAGTTGTGAACAAATTAGGTCGTAGTTGATCAAGTAAGCCATAATGGAGAGCTATGATGACCTTCGTAGGTCGTAGAAATAGAGTCTGGAGTTGCACAGGTTATGGACCACATAGGCGATAATTGGGACATAGTGGTGAGTTGTGATGACATCCGTAGGGTGCAAAGATTGAAGTTGATAACTACATGAGTTGTGGACCACATAGGTCATATCGTTGAGTTATGATGACGTTGGTAGGCCGTAGTGGTAGGCAGCAAGGAGAGAGCTTATGAAGCTCGAAGAAAGCGCCATCTTTAGGTGCATTGTTAAACTGTCTTCAGAAAGCATAGTTGCACCATATAAGGTGTGAGTTTTTTGCAAGATACATCATTACTCTACAATGTACGATGTAGGGGTGTCAAAAATTAACCCGACAAGCCAATACGACTCGAACTCGACTCGAAAAATTTGGGTTAGAGTTGACCCAAATATTTTTTAAGTCGGGATCATTATTCGGGTCAGATTCGAGTTGAAACTGAAAACTCAAACATGACCCGAATAAGTACAAAAGTTTGATTCGTGTTCGGTTTAGCAAGCCAAGCTCGGGTGCAGAACTTAGTTTTTGACCTGTTTATTATTAGGGTCGGGTTCAGGGTTGACCCTATTCAGGTCAGACCAAAACCCGACCGTTGACCCGAATTGACGCCTCTAGTACGATGGGATTCCACAACTCACGTCGTGATTCAACAATGGGTTTCATTGCATTGAGTTAGATTCGACCGAAAATGATTAACAAACAGTGGTCGATAGTGGCCGTCTGCTACAGGAGTTGGAGGTTTTTGCCAGATCTTCGGTGAAGCGATATTGGACTTTAGCTCCTTCTGCCATACTTTAATCATCTTCTGGCTTGAGGCCCCCTTGGTCTTTTTTAAAGGGGGTAGGAATCTATTTGAAGACTTTGAGAAAGACATCACGGCATATAATGAATCAATTAAGAATACTCAATTAGACGAGTCAAAGAGATTTCCTCAATCAAATGTCATTTGATGAACATTTGGGTGCCATAATGATGTCAGAATTAGCTATATTGAGCTCGTTGGATTCGTCTTGCTGAGACGTTCGATTTGACTATAAGCTTATCAGATTTGAAATATATTTGACCTTACAATTATACACTGAAACCTTTTAAAAATGATTTAATGACTTGATCTAGACTTGATTTGACTCAGGTTGGACTAACTATGACACCATTGAGTTCATCTTATTGAGCTGATCAGTTTAACTACAAGTTTGATTAAATCAAAATTCCACTTGACTTTTAATTAAAATTTAAACGTTTCTTGCTAAATAAGTATCTCGTGATTCATCTAGTGCCTCATGATTCATACCAGTTAATAGAAATTTGTTAATTGTGCACCAGTCTGTCGATTTTGATGGATGGATTTTAGAGTTGGTCACATCAATTACAACCAAAATTTAATATGCTAAGCAATAAATCAGCCAAAATTTTGATAAAACCGAATTTGCCAAATCAAAATTTAATTGGATTTAAATTGTTTGATCATGAACAAACCAAAATTCCATTAAATTAAAAATAAAACTGAACCACTTTTTAAAAGTCAAAACCCAAATATAATTTTTAAATTGAACGGAATCAATCAAACTTGAACAATCCATTTTGATTTTTCAATTTTGACAAAGTAATACACCCCCCTAATTGTTATTAGCTTATTTTGATCACATGAAATTACGAAGGCTGATAAGAGCTATTTAAATGCATGCATCAATGACTCTTGCTTACAGAACTTATTCTCATCATATTAAATTGAACTCATTTCGACCACTAATGCTTTCCCAAGTTTAGCTCAATGAAACAATTTTGATTTTTTATTGTTGAGATCAAAACTCAATTAGAAAGTTAACAAAGTTAAGTAAATAGCAAAACAACTGTTGTTCCAATCATAATTTGGAGAATATAACTACTCTTAATTTAAGCGGAAGAGGAATGTTTCATCACGTGGAGAAAATTTTTCATCCGAAGTACGTGCGCATTTTACATGCGGACTTCAATAATATACCGTCATGTGTATTATATCAGACCCACTTAAAAAAAAAATTAAAGTGGAACTGCGAGGGATATTAAAGTGGAAAAGCGAAAGTTATTGAAGTGAAACCGTGGAGGTTATTTGGGAAGATTCTTGAGAGATTATTAAGGGGTTATTGGGGCATTAACTCCAATAACGCTGCAATAAGCCCCCAATAAACCCCAAATAACTTTCGCAATTCCACTCCAATGACCCCGTAATAACTTCCGCGATTCCATTTCAATAACTTTCTGCATTAACCACTGCAATAACCTCTAATAACCCCACAATAACCTCCACGATTTCACGTCAATAACCTCCACATGATGACACATTACAAGAAGTCCGCACACAGAGCTGTGTTCGGACTCCGTGTGAAAAATTTTCTCCAATAACTTGAGATCACATGAGGCTTTCGGAGGCAGGTGGGTGTCGTTCCCCATGTGTTACTGAGTTTAAGACGTAATAATTTTTTTTTTTATATAAAAAGATCTTCAAGTGTTAGATATGTAAATTCCCCTCTTTGATTGAAGAGTAACTCGCCACCAAAAATGAGTTTATGTGCTCTAATACTCAATCTCAAAACCTAATGATTTAAAACTCTCAATCAACCAACCCAAAAGCCTCAAAACGAAGGACATCAACAATGACATCCACTTCCACTCCCTTGGACCCGCACGCATCTAGTGGTGCAGCCTAAAATCCCTAACCCACTATCCCCACTTTCAAGATTGGACATAAAATCAGAATCTTCAGAACCAGATAGAAAGAAAAAGAAGATTTACATACAATACCACTTAATTTCTATGTATTTACATATCTATCGCCTAAACTTCAATTTTTACATTCATACCCCCTTATCTATGCATGAAAAAGGTGCATTTCAGTTTTTAAAAGTTAAAATGGTTGTATGTTTGATGTGATAGGGATGATTTGGGTGATACAAATGTCAAAAAACAAAAAAAAATGATGTTAGAAATGTAAATACATAGGAATTTGGTGGAACTTATGTACATGGCCTAAAGGAAAAACAGCAAAGAAATAATTTATGTTACATCCAAGCTTCACTTATTAATGCAGCATAAGGATATTCAACATTCCATAGTACTGTAATTCCTAGTCAAGCCCAGCTAAACTCAGCACTTAATACAATAGAGAAAAAAATAGAGTTATAAATACAAGCATAGTTCTGAATCATAACTAGCTATGCCATATTCACCCAAAATAAAGAGATAAAGTAATTTTCAAGAACATGAGGGTGCTATTTCACAGAAAGCTATAGCAGCAGCCAGAGCACAGTTGCTCGGGCATTCCAACTATCTTGCCACAGTGGATCAGGAAGGTTTTAATCAGATGCAACGGGGAAAGTGTACCTGGCCCACATAGCCTCCGGCCATCGCCCTTCTCACATTTGTCTCGAACAACCTCGGGTTGTCACGAAGAATGGCAGCAGCATCGTGGTTCAGAGGATCCTCATGGTTTGGTTGCTGCAAGCAGAACATGTCTTGAGAGTTATCCATTGATGTGTTTTGAAACAAATTATTCAAGGAAGATTTACATACATACCAGTCATTTCTTATGTATTTACTATCTAACGCGTAAACTTCAATTTTTTCATATATATATATATATACCTATTGCATGAAAAAGCAGTATATCACTTTTCAAAAGTTAAAACAACAGTATTTATAAAGTTAAAACAGTGGCATTTATGAAGTTAAAACAGTGGTATTTATGATGTGATACAAATGATTTGGGTGGTATAAATGTAAAAAAGTAAAGTTTATGTTTTAGATAAGTAAATAAATAGAATTGGGTGGTATGTGTGTGGGTGTAAATGCCCCATAATTCACTAGATAATTTGTATTAACAACCCCATTAAAGATATTGTGAAGTCATTTTCGGCTGCTACTGTTTCGGCTTTGGATGATCGATACATACTATAGTTTAGTTCAAGGATTAGCTAATCCCAGAAATGCTGACTCAGAGTATGTATGTATGTATGAGCGTCTCTAATGGTGTGTGTGTTTTAGATATGTAAATAAATAGGAATTGGGTGGTATGTGTGTGTGTGTGTCTTTTAGATATGTAAATAAATAGTTATTGGGTAGTATGATTCAATAGAGAATTTGTATTAACATGCACATTCAAGAGATTGTGAAGTCATTTTCTGCTGCTAACTGTTTCGATTTTGAATGATCGATACATGCTATAGTTAAGTTCAGAGATTATCTAATCCCAGAAAGGCTGACTCAGAGTATGTATGTGTGTATGCGTGTGTGTGTGTGTGTGTGTGATGTGGAAATTTATTATTATATCTTATATATGTATGCATGCTTATATATATATAAAAAAATAATAAGTTAAAAAAATATGTAAACATAAAAAAAAAATGATAATAATAATAATAATAATAATAATAATAATAATAATAATAAAAGAAGCAAATATGAACGAGTCAGGGGACACATCGCCCCCTAACATATTCCACGGTCGCACATAACAATCACATGTTTGGGACTTCAAGAGAATAATGGACTGAATTAAAATAAATAAATTAAAAAAAAATAAATTAAGATAAATAGGTACACTTTCTTTAATTAAGTTGTCCCTCCATATAGGTATGCTATATATATGTGATTTGTTATCTTTTGATTTCATTCATTATCTCAACATCTAGGAATAAGTTATAAATCAATATTAATGCCCATTAATGTTAATGTTAGCATTTTCATATTTGTATTGATTACTTCACATTGGTCATTTGCATAAGTAACAAAAAGATACTAGCATGAAATTAATTGTTATTTATGGAATTCATAAGCTCAATTTTAGTGATGATATAAGATATATGAAATTCAAACCAATGATAAGATAATGCTATGTTTGAATCCAAACAGGTTTACAATGAGAACATCTAAGAAATTTACTGTAAGAAAGGAAACATCATATGAAATGATACAAGCCATTGGAAAAGTACTCGCAAATTGAAAATTCTAGGATATTCTGGCGGGTACTATCCGAAACTTTAATTTATTTTATTTCACTTTATTCATGAATCTGCTACCCATATTTTGGATTCTTCTCTCTTTTCATCCTCGTTGCTAATTCACATCAGATACCTTATCAAACAGATCTACTAAAGGTATTTTAAATAGATGAGATTGTCCACTTCTCATGGTAGATGTTAGATTTTTTATATATTGCCAAAACAAATCTATTTGTAAATAATCGAGACAAATTTGTACGAATCACAGTTGCTACACCCACTTAACTGTATTATTTAAACCTGAGCAGATCTGAAAGAATTGAAAGTTCATACTCGTCAAAAGCACATGATGTGAACATCGACTTTGGCAGCAAGTTTTGATATTGTATTTTTTATTTTTGTAATCTAACATATCCATGATATTGACATTTCATATGATGTTTCCAATGCCTTGTATGAACTAACTGCTCGAGAAAAAAAAATCATCTACCACTACCGGTAGTTCTTGAGAAGAAAAAGAGAGTATTCACTGCTCCCCATCACTGAGAGTTGGGCATTGGCTGAAAAGCATTAATCGTGAGAAGAAAAGTCTGGTTGATGATCTCTTTAATCCACACAAATTGTGCTTTAATGATGAAAGACCATTAAAATTGCCACAATTACCGTGTTTCAAGTTAACTACTACCATTAAAAAAAATAAAAACTTATATACATACCACACAATTCTTATGAATTTACATATCTAACACCTAAAGTTTGATATGTATACTTATAACACCTTGGTTTTATAAACCTATACATGAGAGGTTGTACTTCACTTTTAAAAAGGTTGTGATGATGGTATTTTTGATGTGATGTTAAAGATTTGACTGGTATGAATGTAAATATGAATGTTTTGAGATAGATTTATATAGAAGAAATAAAAATAGAAAAAGAGGAATCAATGGGAACCTGACAAAATTGGAAAACACTGTACAAAATAAATTGAACACTACATATGCACCAAACAAAAATAACTGCAGGATGATAATTCATGAAGGGCAAGTTTAACTGCTTAAAGTTCAAAAATATTTACTGAGAGATAGAAAGAAATGTCGGATTCATACCATCCCGCAGAAATGTTAAGACATTAAGATTGATTTCAACTCCACAAGTTCCCTCAAAAGAATGATTCATTTTTGCTGAGAAATTTCATAAAAAATCATTTTATAAATTAAGTTTTTATCTATACCAAAGAACCCTCGAATGGATAAGACTATTTATGAAGAAGATAATTTTAGAAGGTAATTAAACCAGCTTTCTAAACTAAATCAATGATAAAGATGTGTAAATTCACGAAATACTACATAAATAAACATCACCATTCCAGCTATCATAGAAACAGAACAAATCCTCGTCGCAATTTATCAATAGATTTGTAAACTCAAAAGATAAACTGCAAACAAAATATCCACTACAATACAAATTAAATACATTTAAACTCCAAAATAGTTCACCGATTATTCAGATATAGCTAATATAGACCTAGAATATCACATTTCACAAATTTATTCACTTTAGCTATACAAAATTGATCCAAAATGGTCCATCACAAACTAATATGGAATCAATTTTGTATAGCAGAGAGACTAAATTTAGCTCAACGTTGCATGATCGAGACACTAAGTTGAAATAGTATAAGACTCTGTCATTAGTAAAGCTTGCTTATTTATGTAAAGTGGTATAAGATTTTAAAAATATTCATGGTGACTACGGTTTTGAAGTGATTAATGAAGAAAGCAGAACCATGTTAGATTTTGTTGTAGCATATGATTTTGTTATTACTAATATTTTATTTAAAAAAAAAGATGAATATATTATTACTTATAAAAATGGATCTAATAAAACACAAATTGATTATTTTCTTATAAAAAAAAGAGATCGCCGAAAATGTAAAATTTTGTAAGATTATTCCAAGTAAAAACTTAAGTACTCAATATAAATTATTAGTTCTGAATTTTAAGATGAAGAGTTGTAGGATAAAGAATACAATGAAATATTATTATAAAATTAGATAGAGACATCTAAAAGACACATAAATTTAATTTTATGAGTAAATTTCAAGATTTGGGATGATAATGATGAACCTAATTTTATGTGGAATAAAGTAACAAACACTATTAAACAAATAACAAAAGAGGTACTTGGAGAATCAAAATGAAAAGCTTTTATAAATAAAAATAATTAGTGGTGGAATAATCATGTGCAAGAAAAGATAAAATATAAAAAGTTGTGCTATAAAAATTGATTTGAATGTAAAAGAACTGAAAAAATAAAAGGTGACTCGTAATGAGTCTAATAGAACAATTTGTGACGCTAAAAGTTCTTTTATTGATCTTTATAATAGATTATATGCTAAAAAGAGTGAAAAATATATGTATAAACTAGCCAAACAAAGAGGAAAAAAATAAAAATTTAATTCAAGCAAAGTGTAATAATGATGAAAATAAAAAAAAAGTGTTTTTCTTAGAGAAAGATATTCAACATAGGATGAGTATTTCGATAAACTTTTCAATTAAATTTTTAAAAATATGATCAACCTTAGTGATCTTAATATCGTGAATATTAATAAAATGTTTTACTTTTATAGTTGCATTAATAAAAAAGAAGTTATTGAAGTCTTAAAGAAATCTAAGGGTGAAAAACCAATAAGACCTGATGATATCCCAATTGAAGTGTAGAAATATTTTGGAGACTTGGGAGTTTCTTGGCTTACTAAACTTTTTAATATTATTTTAAAAACTAAAAAGATGCCCGAGTGGAGGAAGAATATTTTGGTCCCTATTTTTAATAATAAAGAGAATGCACAAGAGTGTGCAAATTATAGAGGAATTAAGTTGACGTGTCCGATTTTAAAATTATGGGAGAGGCTAATTAAACATAGGTTAAGACGTGATATAAAGATTTATCATAATTAGTTTGGATTTATGTCGGGCAGGTCTATTATGGCAGTTATACATTTACTGAGAGCTTTGATGGAGAAATACAAAGAGATTAAGGAAGATCTATATTTGATTTTTATTGATTTAGAAAAAAATATACGAAAAGATTCTAAGAGAAGAAATGTATTTGACTAGTATTCAAGTCATTAAAGATATGTAAACTAGAGGTGTTACTTGTGTTTAAACAGAAGGAGGATTGACCAAGTATTTTCATATTTCAATTGGATTACATTAAGGGTCGGCTTTAAGCCCATATCCTTTTGCTTTAGTTATGGATGCCCTTACTGGACATTTATAGGAATATGTACCTTGGTGTATGCTTTTCATTGATGATATACTTCACATGGATAAAACTGGTGAGGAAAGAGTTGACAGAGTTGTAACTACGGGTGATCAAATTATTAAAATATGTGAACGTTTTACATATTTCGGGTCTATTGTTCAAAGTCATGGTGATATAGATGGCGATGTTATTAGTAGAATTCAAGTTGATTGGTTGAAGTGGAGGAATGGATTGGGCCCATTATGTGATAGAAAAGTATCGCTTAAACTTAAAGGAAAATTTTATAAGATAGTGGTGAGACTTGCAATGCTCTATGGCCTAGAATGTTGGCCTTTAAAAGAGAAGCATAAAAAAAAAGTTAAGTGTTGCCAAGGAGAGAATGCTTAGATGGATGAGTGACTTGACACTTAGAGACAAAATGCGAAATGAATATATCTGTGAAAGGGTTAGTCTAGCTCCAGTGGCAGACATGATTAGAAAGAGTCATCTTAGATGGTTTGGTGAAATTACACGTCGACCATCTAATGATTCAGTTAGGACAATAGATGTTTTACATTCGATTTATGTTAAGAAAAGCAAAGGTAGACCTAAAAAGACTTGAGCATATTGTATAAAAATGATCTTAATCTATTAGAAATAAATAAAAATATGACACTCAATAGGACACATGGGGAAAAATGATTCATGTAGCTGACCCCACTTAGTGGGATAAAGGCTTGTTGTTTTCGTTTTTGTTGTTGTTGTTGTATAACTTTGTTTCATTGCTTCATATTTAGACATGTTAAATGCAAAGCAGAGATGTGGAGCTATTTCAGCTTGAACAAAGTCGATGACAACACCCAACAAATTCTTCAATGTTGAATACATATTCTAGAGCAAAACTAATCACAAAAGAGATCCCATCCTTTCAATGACCAATTCTGGTTTGGGGGAACCTCAAACATATGAATTTGACAAAACGCCACACCTAATAGAGGTTTTTCCTTGCAATATCAGGCAAGAACATTGCATGTAAGTACAGAAATAAAAGCTCGATCGCATTAACAAAATAAAAAATTCATTGAGCTGATGATGAAAGAAACAAACAGTAAAAAATTAACTATACTAGGTTACACAAAAATACCGTAAAAAGATGATTAAGTCCATAAATAATTGTATTTATATTAAGGACAGGCTTCCAGTCCTCCCGTAAAATGTTTAGGCAAACATTTCCCTCCAAATCAATGTTAGGGTGGTAAACCTGCATTTCATATGAATTATACGAAAAACATCAGGCCATACATTGAAAAAAAGGAATGCAAGAGGGCGGGCGGAAAACTAAAAAAAAATAGATGTTCTACCTTTGTCTTGCACTTGACTTTTGGCGGTTCATGAGGGTATGACGAAGGAACTAGAAAAGTGAACAAAAATTTACCTCCCCTGGAAAAAGTATTCAAGTTTTGAGTTTCTAAGTTCAAATTGATTGAGTTTGAAAAAAAATGCATCATAGAAAAGAAGTGAACACATGGGATAATCTCATCTGAATCAGGTTTATCAGCATTTATCAGACAGTAATACAGCACACATGCGGTATAAATACAAATATGAATAACAGCACAATGCACATTTATTTAATTTGTTTCAAATAAGCATTATAGCTTACAAATAATATCCTTCATCAGGTCGAATGTTTATCTCAAAGTTCATCAAATCATCCTTCCCATTGGGAAATGATATGGTAGTCGTTTTTGGCAGGTTCAGCTCACTTATATCTGCAAAATATTAATTAAAATTAAAAAAATTATCTGCAAAATATTAATGAATGGATAACAAATAAAACCTTTGGGCATTGCAATATTCCAAGAACTATGAATACAACTCAAATTGAAATTTAAAGATAAAATGGGGAAAAAATTAAAAAAAAACAATGAAGTCATATTGATGATGAAAACTTGCCTAAGAAGTTATGATTAATACTTGATGGTCAAAAATTAAAGCTCACCCTTTTGCTTGTGAAACTCCTCAATAAATAAATAGGAGGATTCAATGGTTAGTTTCTCTTGAGGCAGATTAGGTTTGTTAAACCAGATTTACCGTCATTTATCAATCAGGGTCTATTTAGATCAAGGGTTGATACTTCCTATGACCGTAAACTTATTAATTCTTGTGTGGCTAACTAGAAATTTGATTAGGGTTGTAAAAAAAGCTCGTTGTTCGCGAACAGCTCATGTTCGGCTCGTTAAGTAGCTCGTGCTCGGCTCGTTTGTTAAGCAAACGAGTCAAACACGAACAATTTTTTAAAGCTCGAATTATAAACGAGTCGAACACGAACAACTCTTTGTTCGCTCGTGTTTGGCTCGTTTTAGCTCGAAATTTAAAAAAAATTATATAATAATATTTTACATATATTATTTATATAATAATATATTATATATATTTATATCTAAGTTTAAATCATAACAACTAGTGTGGTTATGTTTCTTCTTTTTCATACATTTAGTCCAGATTCGAATCCAACATTTTACATCTATTTTTTTCAATTTAATTTTAACGAGTCAATTTCAAGCCGAACACGAATATTTAAATCGAGCCGATTTAGAACACAAACAGTTTCGAACGAGCCAAGCTTGAGCTCGCTCAAGCTCAGCTTGTTTACAACCCTAGATTTGATGATAAAAAAGCCTAGTATGATATCATCTAGTTGTTTTAAAAGCTCGCTTCTACTAAAAAACGATAGTATGATATCATCTAGTTATTTTAGTAGCACGCTTCTACATGTGATACATGTATTAGTCAAATCATAGAGATGAAGACCTATTTCATTAGACTTGCATAGAGGCTTTAATACTTGCTGGTGAGCGATAGATGATAAAGCTAGACATTTTAAAGAGGCTAAAAGAGTCCAAGAAATATATTAATGTGTGCTTAGGTATTTCAACAGATGATTAAGTAATATTTACCATAAAAGCCCTCAAGAATAGAGAAAACATAACTCAAATTGATTTAAATTGAATTTTAACTTATTATAGATTTATGTATGAATAGTTTTTATTTATTTAATTTATGAGTATTTCTTATTTGCAAAAATTATAATAAATAATAAAGTGCAAAAAATTATTTAGTCATGATATTAGTTGTTAATATTATTATAAAGTCAAGTCAAGCTTAATTTTCATAATCATATCATTAATTTGTTCTTCACATACTAATTACAAATACTTATATTAGTTGAGAATAGTTAGCTTATATCTCCTAAATTTTAAAATACTTCTTGACATTATTGCTTGAAATAGCTAACTACTTTTTAAGTACTTGTTTAATATATTGAAGCAATTCATATAATTATGTCAGAATTGGTGTTAATGATAAATTATATAATAATTAATGAATTCAGTAGCTTACTAAATTTTAATGAAGAAATTATATTATAATTAATGAACTTCATAAGATACTGAAAAATTCATGTCATTATGTAATAATTAGTGTAAACAAAGAAACTGCATTACGGGTAATGTTTTATATATTATGAATGTTTAGACAGTCCTTTTATTTCTGCTTGAAATTTTATAAAAAAACATTTCAATTTTTTTGGAGTTAACTTAGCTTATTTAAAAAACTCATGTAATTATGTCCGCTTCACAGCAAGTAAAAAGTTATTAAAGGCCTTACTCCTTCATAGTCATCATTTAGAGTTGAACCAAGACGCTAATACATAATACCTCAATTTATTATGGACATACGAATTCCATTTCAATCTATTTTGAACCATCTGGTATTAAGCTTACATCCCCATGCACTGATTGACTCCGTTGCACATAATTCTAACCAGACTCGTTAATCGGATTCAACTTGTCTCCTTCAGCCTCAAAAAAGACCCATTGCTCAGATGCACGAAATACTAGCACCATCCCCTCACCAGGTAAAAAATTATTGGGACGCTCACTAGACATGCGTTGACCGTAGTTGGTCCTACTAATGTTGTTTACAGCTATCTCAAATTTTGATTTATTAGAACTATCAATGTAGTACAATAGTTAAATTTCATTGAATGACCTTTTCATGCTTTAAAATCTAAAATATGCCGAAGTGAATTTCAAATGACGGGTCTAGTATGGCCTGATTCTTACTTGTTTTAACAAATAAAGCCAAAAATTCCTCATTGATCCTGTTATCCATTTCAAATGGAGTGCAACCATCCATTAAATCTCATAGCACTTACAAATTAGAGCTACATTGATTGCTTGAAGTATGAAAACATGTTTTAAGAGGTCGAATTAGCTAGAATCCATCATTTCATTGGCAAATGTTGTCAGAAATCAACATGGTTAAGTCTGTGATCGCCTTAAAAAGCCTCAAGAGCGATAAGTCCATTTTCACACAAAAAGAGAGCAAAAAATGAATCATTATTTATAAAAAAAAAAAAGTTTTTATTTATAAGCGACTAAATGAGCCTTAAAATAGACAATAGCTAGTAGTGCAACTAAAAGTGTAACTTTCTCAAAGCTAAGTGATGGAACGTTTCTGTAGATCTACAATATGCACACTCATGACACAAAATTACACCACCACATATTTCTAACTACAAAGATAATGCATTCAAAATATAATTTCGTTAAAAGCTAATAATATGTGGGGATAAAAGTAAACTACCAAAGTAGTTGCCTGATTCTTTACATGGAGTCATTTTAGTCCCCGAGTCTATAAAAATGTCAACTTAGTCCCCAAGGCACTTTTAATATGTGTTGAAATTGTCTCCAGGAAAGACTATTTTAGCCCTCATTAAAAATTTTGGGGACAAAATTGGCACTTTTATAGAAATTGGGGTTCAATTGGAACCCTACAAAGAGTCAGGGAACACACTTAAATATGCAACTACAACTCATTAATATACTTGAAACCTCCAAAACAAGCAGTTGTAGTTTACTTTCCTTATATCAAGAGAAAAATAAAGCACAGTCTGAAAGCTCAAATGAAAGTCATACAACAAAATAGAAAACACCCTGAAGAGATACAAAATGAGAAGCAATTTGCATATTTATAAATTCTACGCAATATTAAGTGTGCAACAAGAAATAAAAAAAATCAATCACAAGCAAAACAAGTTAAAATACATCATGCAGCTGTTTTAAGAAACACAGAGAAATGAAAACCAATTGTAATACATTTGCAAATAAAACACCTTTATGGAGACGCAACTCTCCTGCACTTTGCTTCTTTACAGGATGTCTTCCATTAGCACTCTCTGCATCTTGATTTTTCTTGTCCTTTATTTTAAATAGATTTATCATGTTCTACAAAAACATAACATAGAAACTTCAACCACTCCAGCAGCAAGGAAAGAAACACAAAAAAGTTATGAATAATATTATGAATCTGATAAGATCATGAACAATATGAAGTAGACCATCATAGCTTCAAGCTGGCTAAGAAGATATAGATCATAATATGGAATGTTCAAATAGCTTAAGAACAACACAAAAATACAATAGTTGTAAACTAGGCCCTTCCAGGAAAAAAGGATCTATAATTTTGTTAATCTAAGAAATACAACAAAATCCTCAAACCCTGAAACCACCAATCCCCATTCATCATTATAATAATAATCAGCCTTAACCGAATTATTGTCAAGCAGGTTTATGAATCCAGCTTCTACATTTATTGATATGAATTTCTATGAGTTGGTACTTGTAGTCTAAGCAAACTTTAGCATGTTACATTTGATATGCTTCATTTCCTTCTTATTTGTTTCATAATACATAAAAATTATATCAAGTAAAACTGAAAATAAAAGTGAAGTCAAACAGACTCTTAATTTTATAGGTAGACTTGGGCATATTGTATAAAAAATGATCTTAATCTATTACAATTAAATAAAAATATGACACTCAATAAAACGCATTGGAGAAAAAAGATTCATGCAGCCGATCCCATTTAGTGGGATAAAGGCTTGTTGTTATTGTTGTATTATAATGGTGTTTGACACATATCCATGTCGAATATTTTTAGTAATAGACGTGTCTCATGTCCGTGTGGTATCGTGCCCATGTCCGTATCCTTGAAACATAGGACGAGATTTGATTTATGCCTTCATAATAGTGGAACTAATTAGTGTGGTGCCAAAAGTTAAGACCTTGCCAAATAATTTTGATTAAGCGCTAGTGGTTCGAAAAACAATTATCTCAACGATGTACTTAATAAATTGCCACTATGTGACACCAAACATGTTCATGATTTAGTCATATATCATCATTGCTTGATTTCTCTCATTATAGAAAGAATCTAATAGAGCATGCAAACTTAATAGAATAGCTGTTGACCTCATTTTGAGGTCATTACTCTTTTCTTAAAATCCTAAGATCTAGCTCTAGGAGTTCCTATTGACCATCTTAGAAAACTAGTATTAGGACCCCACCTTTTTAGAAATTACAACCACTTCCTATTTTCCTGTGATGTCTAGCATTTATGGTCTCAAAACCATTGTCTTATAGACGAGCAGTTAAGGGCTATCAAGTGGAGATTCAGAGAGAAGTTCCCAATAGGATCTCGAGCACTAGAATAATCACTTCATGACTTTATCATCACATACACACACAAAACGCACAAAATTCACTAAATTACAAAAAACCGGACTTAAATTGAGCCTAAAAGATGGGTGAAAATGTGAACTTCTTTGAACGACCTCCGACAACAAAATGGACTGCGCCAACACGTCCGGGACCAATTTTAGTAGAAAATACACTCATATTTTCATAATTTTCGACACGAGAAAATCGCACGTAAATCGACGAATTTGTTAAAACGACCACCGACGGCGAAACAGACTACGCCAGCGCGTCCGGAACATCAAAATTACCTAAAAAAGACATTCAATTTTCTACAATCTGATGCACAAATGAAAATGCATAAATCAAATTTTATTTTTGAAATAATTAAATATTTTTATATTTATATCATATATTATAATTTTAATTTTAATCCAAAACCCTATTTAACCTATTTCACCCAACTCACACTTCCGATCTCTCCTCTTCGCTCGATCTAGTTGTTTGCGCGATCCAGCCCCTTGAGCCCTAGTTCACGTGTCTCCTCTGTCGTTCGCGAATGAGCCCAAGTCTTTCTCTCCCGCGTCTCCTCTGCCATTCGAGCATGAGATGGGTCGCCTTCTTCTTTCCTCACACGCGGCATTCCGCTGCCATTCGCGCACGCGGCTCGCCTCCTCGACCTCTGCTCGACCGAGCGGCTTTCCAATAGAGAAATTCCACCTGGCCGACTCTTCCTCTGCCCTAGGCTGCATTTCCTCCTGCCTTAAGTGTTTCTCCTCTTCTCCCTTTACCTGATTCGCCTACCAGTGAGGCTGGTAGGTGGCTGATTCTTCCCCTCTTCTCTGCCCATAAAAAGTTTCTTAGATTCTCTGTGCTTGGTTGTTGAAAATTTTGAGAGTGAAAGGGAGGTTGTGTTTTCACTGCTTGAAGTTTTTAGGAAAGAAAATTCTACCAAAATCCTTTCTAAACTACGTTTCGTGCGCTAGGAGTGTGGAGCATTCGTTGGTGGTTGTTTCTCAAAGCTTTAAGAGGAAGGCCCTGTCGAAATTTCTGCTTGGCTAGCTTTTTGTGTGATGGGAGTTTAAAGGATTTGTTGGTTGTTACTTTCTTGAAGCTTTTAGGAGGAGAATTTCTGTGGGAGGTATTTTATTGGATCTGTCTTACTTTTTTTTGCTTTAAGTCGGCATTAAGAGGTATTTATCTTTCTTTCTCTGATTTGCAACATTTCCGATGGCATCTAAAAATACTTTTTTGCTCTTTTAAAGCATGTGAAAGCTTCTTTGGGTTTAATGTGTTCCACTTGGTGGATTTGGGCATCTTTATGAGGTGCATGTGCACGAGTGTGGTATTCTCCTGTTTCCTAACTCTAAGGCATGGTTTTATGCATGTTAAAATGTGATGCGTTGCTTGGATTGGGACATCAAGCTGGTTTATTTTGTTTCTTTTAAAAAAAAAGATAAAAAAAAGGAAAGGAAGAAAGGTGGGAGATGTTTCGGCTAGCCTTGGTATGGAGTGGTTTGATAGAGTTTGTTACTTTGCCCTCATTCAATTAATTTCTTAGCTTTGATGTTTGCTCTTTTAATCACTTCATATTCACAAATGGAAGCATGGCATGTGGAAGTAAAAATCTAGGCCTGTTTCGAGATTTAAGCATGGATTCTTGCTAGGTTTAGTGAGAAATGAATCATATATGGGCTGCCTTTATTCTTTTCTTTGTTTAAAAATGTTTGGGAGTATGATATTGGTGGTTTAAAATGCATGTTTGCTCCTCTAGAAATATACGTTGGAAGAAGTTATTATAGTTTTCATGCTTAGAATAAATGTTGGAACTCATTTCGATATTGAGGAATATTGGCTCTAGAGGCTTATCTATTTCTTGTTGCCTATCATCACGATACAAAAGCTGGAAATTCACTCTTGATTTGAGCCTTTATAGGGCTTGATTTAGCCTCTGCTTTGACCAATTTTTTAGCCTTTATAGGCCACGATTTTTGGCTCATTTGGGACTGCATATAAGCTGAAAAATTTCTTTGTTTTGAGCCTTTATAGATTTCGATTTCGGCTCCTTTGAGAACTTCTTTTTGTGGTAGACTTGGGCTGAATTTTTATTTTTTATGGGACTCGGTTTTCCCCTTATGATTGGACTAGATTTCTTCCTTATGCCTCACGATTTTTTTCATGGATTTGGGCTGAGTTTTAGTTCCTTTCAAAAATGCATAAATGATAAAAGTATAAATGGAGATGTGGCTTTATTTTTCTCGTCCTTATGCCTCTCGGTTTTTTCCCCTCATATTGGGTTGAGTTTGACTCCTATGCCTTTCGATTTTGCCTATCTTGAGCAGTTTTTTTTTATGCCGTTCAAAAATACAAGTGTTGGATATATTTGTGTTGGTTCCCCCATTTTCCCGGACTTAATTTTCCCTTGGCTTGGGCTCGGGTTGGTTCTTTCTATTGACTCGGTATGAGCTTGTTTTGAGTTTTTTTTTATTGGATATAACTTGGTTGGCTGTTCTTCTTTGATGCTCCTCTTAAGATATGATATTTGCAATCAAGTTTGTCATCCCAAAATGTTTTCACCATCTACCTATAGAGTAAGGTGTTCAAAATGAATTGGGCAAATTTTTATCATGTTTTACTTGATGAAATTGGATTTGGTTTGGATAATTTATGAAAGCTTGTCCATTCACTCTCTTATGTATATCAAAGACAATACATTGGCAATACCTATGATGGTTTTCTTTTTGCTACTTTGGTCGTGAGCCTTACTTGGTGTGTGCTGCCCTTGTAGCCTTCGTCTTTGCCCTTTACCCAAGAGCTTAGCAGGTGGAAGTCTTCTTCTTCTTTGCCCCTACCCGTGGATTTGTGTTGTGTTGGGTTCCTCCTTGCCATGCTCGGTCGTGAGCTGTTTGTGGTGGGTTTTGTGGTTGTTTTGTCCCTTCTATGGGCCTTACCTGTGGCTAGTTGGTGCTTGGTTGTGCATTTTCTGGCCTTACCCGTGACCCTCTGTTTTTTTTTCTGGCCTTATCCGTGATGGTGATTTCTTCATGGAGTATTTCAAGCTTGTGGTTCCTCCCCTTTACTGATTAATTCCTCTTACCTTCGTAATATGTGAAAGGCTTTTAATGATTTTTGTTTTGGGAAATTATAAAGCTAATATGAATTAGACTTATGAAAGGTTTTGAAGGCTTATGAAGTTGTCATTTGGAAAAGTGCTCGGAAATGCAACATGAAAGTTTGGAAAACATAAATGATACACATGAGTTCAGGTTTTGGTGTGAGTGCATACAGACGGGGAATCCATGAGTATAGTCTTCACCTTAGCTTTCGGGCCCGTTTCGATTTGATTCGAAATAATATTTGGAAATGATACCCTTCCTGGGTTGATCCAATTATAAAAAGTTGAGAAAATGATATACTTATTGGATTGATTCAAGGATCTTGGGCTCTATTTTTAGATCTTTTTGATATAACTTTGAAGATTGCTTCACCCTTATTCCTTCAATCTTTTGGGTGGATCAATTCCTCATCTCTCTCATCCTCATTTTTATTCTTTTCTTTCTTTGCTTCTTGGTTCGGTTTTCTGTGCTTATGTCTAATAAATAAGTGCTCATGTATAGCCTTTTGCTATATGTGAAACCATCAAACAAGGTCGCAAGTAGGTCGATTTTGTTTTAGGGCGTAGGACAATAATGACAAGTGCATGCTGGTGGTAGAGCAGAATGATATCTTATCCTACAACACCAGGACTCAATTCTAAGACCCGATGAACTGTAGAATGAAAGTATCATTCACCGACATAAGACTAGAGGGGGACCCGTAACTTCTTAGGTTGTTGGTGGTCCTATGCCCGATGGTGTAATCGACTCGTGTACAACTATTCTTTTCTTAAAACTGATAAGAACAAGTACAATATTTATAAAAATATTTTCACTATAAAAAAATTGATACAACTTTTCTTTTGTATGCTTGAAATATATATGCATGCTAAAATTTAAATTTTAAATATATTACAACTTAGTTGTCCATTTATTGATTACCGATCATGGGCTAAGGAGTACCCTCCTAAGTTAGGTTCAGTAGAATATCCTTCTAGTAGATTGACGGGTTTTATACATCCGGGTGACCGAGTAGCCTTCGACGTCCCAAGTACAAATATATATATATTTGAGCCTAGCTTCGACCCGAGTGCTTGCGGTCCCCTCTTTTCGGACTTATTCATATGTTTTTCTTGAAATTTTTGGACAAAGCACTCGTGGTCTTTTCTCCGGGATTTTCCCGAGGTTTTGACAGTTTTATTTAAATTATTACTCGTCGATTTTCCCGAGTCTTTCTTCGTGAATTTATTTGTTGATTTTCTCGAATTTTCCAAGCAACGTTTCTTTTATTTATACAGTGAATAATAGCTAGCTTAAAGAAGCAACAAACTTCCCAAATTTACAGGTGCGATTTACATTGCAACATTTTTATTTCCTAGCACGTTGTATTACTCTCCTAGCATGTTATACTGTTTTTTCTAATACGTTATACTATTCTTTCAGTATGCTATACTGTTATTTCTCTTTACTGTACATTATATTGTTCTTTTCTTTTATACTGCATGCTTTGTTACTTTGATACAGACTATACCTTAGTTTAGGAAAACCTAGTGGTTACATAGGATTGACATCAAACCTAAAAGTGCTACAACAAAGAGCTTGGGCAAACAACGTGGGCAGCTCGACGAGGACATTCAGAAGAGCGACTTCAAGGTGGATTATCAAAATCAAAACACTTTCACATTCACACCGAACACTTTCCTTAGTTTAAATAACAACCCATAGAAGTTCGAGGTGGTTTGCCTGGCGCAACGTAAACCTTCACATATCACTTTTAGGCTTTTGCACAACCCTGGTTATGCAATTATAAGTCCTAACACTTTAGGATTCCGAGGTTGTCGTACGGTATGGTGTAAATCCTCATATCTTTTTAGGATATTTGCACGATCAGATATCGTGCAAATATAAGTCCTAAATTTTAAATAAATTGCAGGATTAAACATTAAATAACATTACTTTAAACATATAAAGTCAAACAGTAGGATAGTTGGGAGGTCACCGGGGTTCTCCCTGAATCTATGATATCCCCTATCCTTCGCTCCTTTGAATTCCGTAAAAAAATTGTTCTTATTTGAGTCATTCTCATTTGATTTTCCCATGTCCAATCGTGGAAACCTAAACTTTGAAATCTGAAAAGTAAAACCACTGATCTTAATCGAGAGTTTTCTTAAGTGACCACAGTCATTTAAGATGTAATTAACTATAGAAACTTGCCTCTATAGAGAACTTGGAACTCAGGTAAAATAAACTCTATCTAATCCTTATATTAGGTAGGAGAACTTGTTAGCCTCACATAAAAATATTTTGCAGATCAAACGGATGTCACAAACTCTTTAGTTTAAGTGATTGAGCCTACTACAAGTGATATATTTATTCTTCGGAATAAGTGTATTACTTGTGGTATCGTGCTTAGTACCCAAACTATTCAAAATGTGAGACTCGTTTGGTCTCACCTATTTTTAAATCAACATGTTACTTTCAAAAATCATATTCATATCAAAAACTATTTTCATATTTTCCTATATTTTTCAAAATCAAAATTGAAACGACCGACAATTACTTATGAAAGACTTTGTTACGGAAAGCACAAGTCTTTGTATCGTACATACTTTGTTTACACCTAAGATGAGAGCAGATAAGTAGGATTTAGGGTAAAGTCATCAATAATTATGAATGGTATTGAAATATTTTCTAAGATTCTCAAAACCTACATGATATCAGAGCTTTGAAACAAACCCTAGAGTTTTCTACCGCGGAAACTTCCTATTTCCTGCAATCGGCAATCTTTTCCGTGTTGCAGGTCCTTTATCTGACTCCTTTTTTTAGTTTTTCGACCATAAATTCCTCTCCTTGCAGGCCGCTGCTAGAATTTTCTCCTGCACCCTTTCTCGTTGCTTGAATTACCTTCTACAGCCATTCACACCGCATGAACTTCCTCCCGCAGCCTTCCACGCCGCCGGAACTTTTCCTCTTGCCGCCTTAGCCACCGCCGACTCTTTCCCCCGCAGTATTTACAGTTGTTGGTCTCCCTCCTGTCGGCTAGCTCTTCTTCCTGCAGGGTCCCTTCTCCCGTGAGATCCACCTCCAGTGAGAGCTCACCTGCAAGTCTCGTGAGAACTTCCTGCAGTCTTCCTTCAAGGTTCCTACAGGCCTATATGGAGTTTTTTTTTCTTCAGTTTCCCATGCAGAGACGTAACTGCAAGCCTGTTTGTAGGCCCATCTGAAGATTTCATCAATTCCTATACCTCCTGCAGTAAGGACAGTCGTGTCTTTTTGCTTATGGTTGTCGGCCTTCAAAATGATCACAACAACGACAACTCACCAGATCTACCCCTTGGTAAGGGAGGCAGAAGAATTAGAAAAGAAAAGCGGATTAATATGGAAAAGGATGGAGGGTTGATGTTTCTCTGTATTGAAGTTGTGACTGCAAGCAGCGAGAACGTCGAGAAATTGCAGAGGCATCGAAGGACCCTCCAACACCTTCCTTCTCAACTCGCTAATGCTCTCCTTAGACATCTACACAGCCACCACATCCTTTCCCATCCATCCTTGAAGTTTTCCAGCTTTCTGTCGAAATGTTTGACTTCAGAGGGCACAACAGCCAAAAAGAATAGACCTGTCAAGATGCTCAAGTGTCATGGATGATGGCATTAAGTATTTATTGTCCATTTCAAGTTTGAAAAAGCTGTGTGTTAGAAACAGGATTGACTGTTGATAGAGTGCTCTATGCCTCTTCCTTTGTAAATCTCCGTGTGTTGGATCTAGAAGGCATTCTTGTCACTGATAAGGCACTATCATCATTACAGGTGTTGACACTGCTTGAGCACTTCGATTTACAGTGCAATGAAATTTCCAACATTGATGCTGCTACCATTGAAAAGTTCCTTATGTTGAGTTTTTTTAATATCTTGGACCAAAGTTACCAAATTACCTTTCATTCTATTGCTTATTTAAACATACCTTTCATTCTATTGCTTATTTAAACATGAGTAACAACACAATCCATTCTATAGTTGAAGTAAAGAACAGTGCTACTTCTCCTTTGTCAAAGTTGATGGTTATTGGAGTGACTTTTACTGATGCAAATCAGGTTTTTTCAAGTCTCCGATCAAGCTGCTTTCTTGGATATATCTTATTCAAACATTGGCAACTATAACTTTACGGTTTCTTTAAATAACCTGTAACATTTAAATCTTAGTCATACCTAGATTACAGATAGTTTATAATGGAGCAAGTAGCACCGGCTAAAGAGATTAAAATATTTAAATCCCAGTAGACCTTCCTCCAGACCTTTTCTTGCAGTAGGCCCCCCTCTGGAGCTTTTTCTCGCTATAGGCCATACCCTAGGCCAAACCCTGCACCTTTCTCTGCAGGTGTTCTTCATTTTTTTCTGCATGTCATGCTTTGCAGCTTTTCCTGCAGGTGTTTTTCCATTTTTTACCCGCAAGCCATACCCTGTAGCATTCCCGTAGGTTGTCTACATCCCTGAAAACTTTTCTATAATATTACCTATATAAGTCTTCTGATTACCGACAGACACTGCAAAAACTACAGACAAAGACAATTGCAGTCAACTAGAGATCAATTTTTTTTTTAGGTTGTCTACTTACCTGTAAACTTCCCAGCAACATTATCTGTAGGAGTCTTCTGTCTACCTATAGAAATTGTAGAAACTGCAGTCAAAGACAATAATGGTCAACTAAAAATACCTCTAAATGCTCTTGGGTTTGATTAACAAGTTAAGGGATAAAAACTTCAAGTTCTACCTCACAAAGAATCTTCCTTACAAATTATTTTATATTTTCAAATCTAAGTTAAATATGATTGTCAACCATGTTTCAACTGAAAGGGGAGTGCTAAAAGTCATATTAGAAAATAATTTATTCCTGTAAAAAGTTGTGAAGATTAGATTTATTTTCTTAGATTGGATTCAAAATTTATTTGCTTGGATTGGATTTATTTCATATCTTATTTTATGTCGTTTATTTTATCTCCGAGTAATTATTATGAATTGATTAATTAGAGATATAAGTGTTACATATTTTCTTTCATGTTATTTCATTTTCTATTTTAAATTTATTTCCATGGATTGGATTTATTTTCTTTCCTATTTTATATTGTTTCCTTTACTCCAAATAATTATTATGAATTGATTAATTTGATATAATTCTAAGACTTTTTTTATATCAATAATGTATTTCTGCTTAATTCTCAAAACCTACAGGTTATAATCATGTTAAAAAGATGAAAGGAGTTGAGTCAAAAACTAAAACTAAAGATGAATTTGATGAATAGTTGGTATGCCTTTTAGACAAACAAATACAACAAATACATTCATAAGAATAATGAACTATGTTTTGCGACCTTCTATCAAAAAGTTTCTACTTGTTTACTCCGATGATATTTTAATTTCTTTTAAATTAAAGAAGGATAAGGGAGGATCATTTAGCGCATCATAGAAAAATATATGAGTTTTTACAAGCTAAAATTTTATTTTTAAATCTAAAAGAAATAGCACTATGTATAAGATCTTCCTAGAATTGTTACGCTTCGAGATTGATAAGCTAATGATTATAATAGTTTAAAATAAATAGTAATTGAACAAACCAATATATATATATATATATATATATATATATATATTATACTTGGGAGTTATATCTTCGCTACATTTTATAGATGATTCATTAAAAGGTTTAATATTTCTATGGCTCCAATTAAAAATTGCTAAAAAAGAAGGAATTTAAATGACCTAAACCTGCTAATAATGCTTTTACTAAAATCAAAGAATAACTTAAAAATGCACTTGTAACAAAGTTTAGTTATAAGAAGGAATTTTAGGTGTTCGGTGTTAATCTTAGATTGTTAAGTTAGCAAGTGCATTTCAATGCATATTTTAATGAGAATTTGAATAGGCCTAATAAAAATATTTAAAATGTGATAGAGAATGACATTAAATTTTTTAAGATCCTGAATATTAGCTGCATTATCCGTTACCCAAAGTGTTGATACTATGTTCAGATTATCAAGTTCTAATTATTAGGTTCTAAGGTTTTTGAGTTCCCAAAAAAATGGGATAAGATTTTATAGAAATATTCGCTTACCTTTAAAAACTAGTTGGAAATAAATAACAAAGCAACAAATGCTTTGAGTAGATCTTTTATTCTTCTACACACAGGGTAAGGTGACTAATGATCATATAAAAAAATGTCTATTGAATCTTTTTTAGGACATAGGGTTACATGTTGTTCATGAGTTTATAAACCCTGTACAGACCCTATCTTCAAGAGGAAGATGGAAAGGAAGGTGAGGGAAGGATCTCTGCTTTTCTCGTGTGAGAGGGAGAGAGAGAGAGAGTAAAACCCTTTTTTGAGGTCCTAAAAAAGGAGTCCCCATTATACATGAGATAAAAGATGCCATATTACATTCAGTACGGTACGACGTCTGTTTACGATGTCTTGGTGAAAAGATTGAGATGCGGGTGTCTGGCGGTGTTAGAAGTGAGGATTAGCACATATCCTTATGTGGAATGATAGTCTTCCCTAATGGTTCGTGTAGGTTCGACCACTTCGATGAGTGGGCTCAGTTTGACCACTACATAAGGTGGGCTCAGTTCAACCACTACGGTCGGTCGGCTCAGTTCGACCACTTCGGCACGTGGGCTCAACCCAAGAATAACTTGATCTTCGAATATGGGCTTTTGAAGCCCATAAGACTCTTTATGAAGCATCCTTGAAAAAGCTTTGTTAGGGCATATAACCATTTTGAATATGCATTTAGTTTCTCAATTATCTTGTCTCGTTAACAACCAACTGCGAAAAGAAAAAAAGAATCAAAATTCTCCATTTTGTAGAGTCTATGGAGATAATTATTTCTCGTCATTCTTTACAGCTCGGTTTGAGAAAATTTCCTCACGAGAATCATGCAAGAATAAAACAATTTAACCGGGCAGAAGGTTAACTTTGCAAAATCTGTTGTACATTTCAGCCGGGCTACCCCAAATTGGAAAAAACGATTTCGAAAGTTTTGAAGTTCAAACAAGTTGAGGAACTCGAATACTTAGGCATCAAGCTTGTTTTGCAGAAACTCAAGGCTGATTTTTCTAGTATTTTACATAACGCTGCTTCGAAAGTTAGCGCTTAGGGAACGAGACAATTATCTTTGGCAGGCCGAGCCATGCTTATTAAATTTTCCCTGTTCCCTATGTTTTTGTACCTCATTACTCATACTGAAGTACCTAGCAGCGGTTTGAATGAGCTGAAAAGAAGTTGCCGAGAGGAAGAATCCTAATCAGCATGCCATACATTACATCGCCTGGGACAGGCTTTGTAAACTGACGTTTTTGGGTGGCCTAGTATTTCATGCTTCAAATAACTGGAGAGGACCATTGAAAGCCCGCGATTCTTGGAATTTCTTACAGGACTCACTACTTCACAAACGCTTGCAAGGAAAGTGCACCTCCAGCTTGGTGTCTCAACACCACAACTGAACCACCTCCATTACCTGGAATATCATTTCCGAAGGCATGCAGTTCCTGCACCCCATCACTCGATGGAAGATTGGCAATGGAAATTCTATTGATGTTATAAAACATGTTTGGATTTTTAAGCTTCCCATCAACAAATGGCCTTGCCCAGCTAATGTTCATGATTTGGAAGGGACTCAGGTCCCTAATCTGCTTCTTGATGGAAGGTGGAACCAACCAATGCTCAAAGCTAACTTTGGTTCAGATATGACCACTAAAATCTTGCAAATCCGCACCCGCCATGATCTCCAGGAAGATCAAATTGAGCTTAATAATATGCACACGGGAAGGACTATCACTGGGATGGCTTACAAAGGCCTCTTTCCGCCCCCGGAAGATAATTATGAATGGCTCAATAAACTGAAACTCCACCGTCACGAATACCTATTCTGGTGTCATCTTTTGCTGAATGTTGTTCCTACATGCCGATGGATTGCCAAGAGGGGGCTCTTGGACACTACTACCTGCACATTAACAAACAGTTAGAAATTATATGGTCCCGATCCTCATCAAAAGATGCCACCAGATTAGTAATATTGCAGGGAATAATCTCTTAAGCTTATGGATGAGTGCCATCTGATTTTTGTCATCAGGGGCCTCAACTCTCCTACAAGAAGGCGATCATGTATGAATATTTGGTTCTGCATGAGGAGTCCTGAAGGTCTAGCAGCCTATCATAAGGGAAGCATATTGTCCGATCTGTTTTACGACTAGAACAGGTTTTCTTTCGAGCAGAATTGGATAAGTTTGGAAAAAGATTTAAGATGACGGGATTAGGTGTTAGAACTTCCCTGATGGTATTTCTATCAAAGAATAAATGTTGTATCATGTATGTCCCAATCCCGAATATGCATGTCCCATGAGTCAGTTGTAATGTTGTTATGCTATCCGATAAAGAGATCACTACCTTTGGGGAAGCTATTTCAGAGAGGCCGTAAATTCCCATTATGAAGAACAGTGATTTCTTGTTGTGATATTAGAGGTCTTTAACTTCAACATTTTGTAATGGACAAAAAGATTGTTGAACGGGTGAAGCTTTTGAAATCACGTCTTCAATTCAGACTTCCTCAGCAAAGGTGGAAAGAGGTTAGATCCATAAAGAAGGAAGCACAGAAGAAAACCAGGCAATCAGGGGCTTGAAAAGCCGCTAAGCGAGGTACTTCCTGGGATCTCACGTCGGAGACCCTGAGGGTGTTGGATTTGACTATGCGCGCAGCGGAGAAGACTATCCGGACAACGGGGCGATGCTGCCTTCTTCTAAGATTTGCCCGTTGGGAAAGATTTCCATAAACCCGAACAACTCGATGGAGGGTCTGTCTTTCAAATTGTTCAGAGGGCAAGGAGCTATCCTCATAACCCTTACTGAACCCCGTTCAGACGCTGAGTACGTCATGCCTCTTGATATTTGGGCCCTTTGAACTAATAAGACTGTGAATGTAATCTTGTATTTGGTTGAAGTGCAGATTTGTTTGTTGATCAACGGGTTGTTTTATTGGCTATCTTTGGAGAGTATCCCTTAGATAATGATATTTCTTCGGGGGGTCGCTCTACGGAGGGTGAGATTTTGGACCTATGTGACGTTGGTCCGCTTCTCGAAGGAAATGCGACGTTATTTTATCCGACTGAAACTTCCTTCCTTGCTGAATATGAAAGCGAAGGGCTTGGAACTAGGTGGTGTATTGAACCTTTAACGAAGTTGGTTGTCGGTCAAACCTCGGAGGGGCATCATCTGGATCCCGAAGTGGTGCTTACTCCGACTAAAGTTGTTCAGAGCCCTGAGGAATTGGAGGCAGGCACTTTGCTTGGACTAGAGCTGATCTATGTCACTGAACAAGATAGTCTGAAGGATCACCTAACCACGCTGGAAAAAGGCTTGTCAGAGGCTAGGGAACGCATTGTCAACCTTGAGGTCAGAGAGGTGGCGACTGACTTGAAATCAAGTGAACGAATAGCCAAGTTGGAGGCAATGCTGAAGGAAAATTGTGCCGACGTCGGACGGAAGCTGGAGGTGACGGAGACGGAGTTGTTCATGCTTCAACATCGTCTTGAGTCAAATAGTTCGCATAATTTTTTATCTAGCGGTTGTTTTGTTATTCGAAACATTCTTCAGTCAGGAGTAATTTCATTTGATGGCATAAGAGAATAATTTATTCATCTTTTATTTGTAGGTATGTAATTGCCTGGGTTTGATATTTGTTTGCCATGTCTCATAACTGTTTTAAGATTTGTACTTTTATGGAGTTTATAAAAACTGGTACATTTTTTTAATGATTTTTTTATTGGTTGCTTTTGGGTATAAAAAATAATTCATAATTCACTTTGGGTGGTCTGTATCTCTTGATCTCCCAGTTGAGAGTACCGAGACGAGAGTATTGTACATCTATGTTTTTTTAAAGAAAGAAAGTGGCAGTGTCCTTGTGTTTCTTGTCTGCTTGCTCAAATGTTTTCTTTTCTGCGATAGCTTCCTCCCTGATTATGGTGACTGGTTTGAAGAAGTGTCACTTCTTTCTTGATAGCTAGGTTCTCAAAAGAAACCTTCATGGATGAAAATATGTTTTTTGACACACGGTCACTGTAAGCTTTCAACATAGATGTTATGCTTCCTTAACCCTAGTAAGGAGGGATGAGGCGCCCAATATTATTCGCCATCATGTGATACGTGTTTATCCCGAGCAGCTTCATTCAGGTTTAATGTTTCCTCTATGCAAGGAGATGGAGGATATTATGAACTTCTTTGGACTTGTGTTGGCCTAGATCAATCCTAACTTTATCAATTTCCAATTTATTTTGGCAGTTTTTTACTCTGAATATGTACGGTGACGACATGGTGACTGTCTTGCCTTGTTAAACGTTCTTTGGCTCCACAAATAAAATGTCAAGTGATTGGAAGAAGCGGTTCTGGTTTGTCCATACCAAGATTGAATGGATGATCCCAAGTTAACCACTGCAATTCCTAAAGGAAATGTATGATGCTCTTCCAACAACTCACGAGGATGGCAGTCACCAATCCCTGAAGAAGGCAAAGATTAATATCAAGCGATAAACCTCGACTGAGTTCTTGAAAAATAATTTGGACGGTAAGTGTCTCGCTTCCTTCTCTTTTTATTATGAAGAACACAATTCCCAAAGTTTTGTAGCGATTGATCGGTTATCCTTCTCATTTTTCTTAAGAAAGTAGGTGAAGAGAAAAGAACGGGTGGCTCCGTATCTGATCGGATTGCATCGATCATGTGCCTCCCGATGGCTCCCACTGTTGTCTGCCCTTCAAGGCTAAGGGATTGTGTCACGGAGGAAGAGGAGGAAATTGAAGAAGAAAATCCAACTCCGACACTGTGAGGCAGCTTGTGCGGCTCACCTTAGAGTCCTTATGATAGAAAGTCGAGTAACAAACCCTAGGAAGAGGCTAACGGTTGAGCCTTTTGTAGTAGAAAAAGGGAAAGCCGTTTTAGGAAAAAGAGGATCTGCCGGTACTCACCCTTAAGGGCAAAAGACTGGTTATGAGAAGAAGAGGCGAACAAGTCCACCTGAGACTTCTTCTATAACAATTCCTTGGGACTCCACTGAGATTTTGGGCGAGGGGGGGTTCGAATTGTTCTAATAAATCAAGATGGAACCAAGGCGTTGGTCGAGTTGAGCAGGAATGGCGTCCCAAGAGTGGATAGTCGGCGAGAGCATTTCACCTTGATCTGGTGATCGGCGAGAATTGATGCAAACGATTAAGCCCGAAGATCGCCACATTCCTTTGATGTAGAATATGGCAGTCGCATGGCAATGGGTGGACTCAATTGGTTTGGACCATAGTGCACTTGTGAAGAAAAAAAAGAATTTTTTGGAAACAAAAAGAAGAGATTGTGCGCTGAGAAACTGCACATGTCAAGCTACATGCAGAGCTGGTGGAAATTAGAGAGGGAAAAGTGGGCTTGCAAGCTAAAATAGCTGAGGAGGCCAAGTGGAGAAAGGTTATTGAGGAGCAGGTGAAGGAGCTAACTGACGACAATATGAGACTCCAGCAGAAGGTAATTCAAGGTGAAATAGCTTTTAAAGATTATAGAATAGCCTCTTCTTAGGCTCATGATGTTGAAAATAAGGCAAGAGAAGAACTTTATAAAAGAAACATTGAACTGAAAAAGATGATTGAAATGCATTATGGCAATATTGCCCAACTAAAGAAACTGCTGGAGGTTAAGCAAATCGAGAGTTCTTTGCCATCCTCCCTAATATGCCGACATATGAAGATCATTGTACTCACTATTGCGAGCAAACGATAGAGCATGTTCAAGAGGTTTTAACGACTGCACGTGTCCTCCCCCCAAAATAGTGCGACAAAGGACGTTTCCTTGACCTCTCTATGAAGGTTCAAAACTATGACTTCATCAAAGAAGCAGGTGACAATGGAGATGAAACATTGATAACCCGTAATTGTGCTAGTTTGTACATACTTGTTTTTTGAAAAAAAAAGTTACTATTTTATACTTATATATTTTTTAAATTCAGATGTTTGATTATGATTCCTCATTTTTTTATCCTTGTCTTAATTTTGTTTCTTTCTTTGTTATTTGCCTTGACGTGGCATTCATTTTTGAGCTTGTGGATATGGTCATGTGATATGTGTGTGACTTTATTTGTTGTTCCTTCCATGCAATATTTTTTGACAGAAGTATCAAGCATGTGTATGTGTTGGTATTCAAACCATTGTCATCATTAAAGTTTTTGGTGTATTCCCGTTTATGCCCTTTTGGTTGGAATAAAATGAGTGGAGTGATTTTCATTTAAAGGGTGTGTTGATATTTTGATTGTATTTGCGGAGAGACTCGTAGTCTTCTTTTTTCTCCAATCCATAGCTTCCCGTGAGGGTTCTTCTCAAGAGTCCAAAGAAATGCTCTCGATAGAGAAAATCAAGGACCCTTTTCCACATAAGTTCGTGTCTGGGTCGGAGCTAAAGGCATCTATCGTGGAAGAGAAGCAAAACATGTATGTCTTCGATAAGTCGATAACTTTGAGGACCAACAAAAAAAACGAAGCGGCTAACACTGTCTGTGAGGCAGATGAATGTTGCTACTGTGATCAGTTTTGGTTAAGCCTCTGATTTTCCCTATGCGAGTTGGAGGAGATCCAAAATTTCTACGCGCTGGTAGTTGCTCATATCCACCCTAATTCCTTACCAGTTATAATGACCGTGATCCTTTCTTTGAGCCAAGAACTTATTTTGGTCAATGAAGCTATTCAGGATTGTCCTCCGATCGAAGGCATATGGTCACAAAATGTTGATTTATTTTGTATTGTGATGACCATGATCGATCTTGAGAATAAAATTTGAGACTATCGGAGAAAATTTTATTTTGCCCGAAGCAAGGGAGGCTAGAGGTCTCTGTGTCGCCTCAACCTTATGTGGATGGAGTATCAGAACCGTCAAAACTGTCAGTGGTACTGCACTTGTAGCTTCTTATGCCTTTAGGGAATGGAGCTTGATATAAAAGTCTTTGTCAGTGCGACAGCTTTGCTTCGTGAGTTCCTCTAAATGATCAAATTCAAGTACTTTCTTTATGCATTAGTGCTCCTGATTTTAGGGAAAGCGTCAAGGCCTCCTTTCATTTCGACAGAAGAGACCAAGGCAAAATTGGTTGAACTTCCTTCGATTGAGAAAAAAACTGCGTGCCCTTCTGGTCTAGGTGGCCCGATTATCTTAATATATTAGGAGGACAAAAAGGATGAAATTTCCCGGACCGCATTTGTAGGAAAAGAGACAACAAAGCAGGTAGTTTTGAGAATCGAGGGACGAATCATTCCGAAGTTTCGCAAGAACTTACACGAATCAATCCAGAACTCAAAGGAAAGGGTAAAATGGTTGCGAAGGTATTGCCTGTAGAACCCCGAGGGTAGAAATGACGGAAAAGGAGTGGTCAAGGGGCTCCCTCCGATACCTCTTTGATGACTATGGCATGGAAGGAGTTTGATTTAAAAGGGAGAATTGCCTTAATTAACGAGGCGAGGACGAGGGCCTTGTGGATTAGACTCGGGACTGGATGTCTGATGATCATCATTTAGATAAGCCTTATGTACTGAGGCCTGTACTGGGTTTTGTTGAATTAAGAAACCAAGCCAAGGCGAATAGATAACGATTAGATCTATTGGAGATGGATAGCTTGGAAAATGTCTAGCAATGGAACTATTTGATGTGCTAGTTATATCGCCATCTTTAGAATGGTTATCAGGATTTGGCGACAACTTAAAGAGTAATGAAAGAGCTCGAGTTCCTAATGTTGGAGAATGTCAAACTGCAAGCGAAATTTGCGAAAAAGTGGCCTTAAGATAGATGAATAGCAATTGGACTTAGCTCGGCAGGTGAATGAACAATCGGCTTTGATTGATTAGAAGATATATTATCTTAGGTTTAAATGAGAAAATGAAGCCTTAGCAGAAGCCTTGAAAGCGCAATCTCATAGCTGATGAGAAAACCTATTCTCTTAGGATTGAAGGAGAAAATGATGCCTCGACAATCCGCTAAAGGTGCAATCTCTGATAGCTGGTGAGAAGAACAAAGTCGACGAGACCTTAATAAATGAGTTGCGGCAAAAATTTGCCAGTTTGAAGAAACATAGTAGAAAAACACCAGAAAAAAAATTATTTCTAGGATAATGAATATCTTGAGATATGATCAATTATTAACCAAAATTTATAAAGATAATGTAAGCTCTACTTAAAAAACTTGATCGGCGAAGGACTACTGCCCTTCAACATGTTTCTAATGATTTCATATGAGTCTTCTAAAAAGAAAAACAAGAATAAAAATAATACGGATTCCCAATTTTTTGCTTTGTTATATTATTAGTGTTTCCGTATTTTGTGCACAACTTGTAATGAATTCTTGCTATATCAATATTTTGTTCATGAAGTGATAGATAAATCTTGTGAAATTGTTTTTTACGACGATTCAATAGTCATAACAGTGTATACATTGGCATCCTCACATGATTGGAGAATAAGATTTACATATACATGTATATGTACATGTGGAAATCTTCGTATCCATCAATTCTAGCCTTACGACACACCTGGGCTCGACATAGAATTTTCCAATTAAATCATCACCTTAGATGGGTCAGGCCTCACACAAGAGGTTTTAAGTGAATCTTGCATTGTCACATGAGACCCCTTTAACTTGTCATAGGGATGACCTTGCAATACTCATTGATGTCTTTGCACAAAGGGGAGAGTCGATCTGTTATGGCTTGGCTTGTGGGCAGGGAACCTATTGTTGTGGCCAGTGTGTTTCTTTACTCGAACGTTGAGGAGAAAATAATTTGTATGTATCATGAATGTAGAGAATAATTGCAATGCTACATTTTATAATGATTTGGTTTTCTTTCTTGCAAAGGAAAGAGGGAAGAAGATCCTCTGCTGGGATTTGACATTAGTTTTTATTGAAGATAAGATATGGAAAGTTATGTGAATGTGACCTGTCAAGAGGTCAAGCAATATCAACTACAAAAATAGTAATAAATCAGTGACCAGAAGCTCTGATATCGTTGACAAAAATATGGCTTCAGTACTTCACTATACTGCCCGTGAATAATGATCTCTCGCTATCTATAAAAGGAAGGAAATCTTGCATTCCTACAACACTCGTGAAAGTGATAAGAATGTTCCAATCTATAGATAATCTTAGATACAAAGTTATGGAAAAAACAAAGTAGACTCTAGAGACGATGAGTTGAGTAATTTGTTCATTTCCTAATCTTTGTCTAGAGCTTTTCGCTAGTTCATATCCGAAGGATGGAGCTTCTTATTTGCTGCATCTAAATGATAGCATGTTTGGATTCTATTCGCTGAGGAGTTTCCCCTTAGATGCTGAAAGAACTCACTTTTCCTAACCTCTTCTTTCGAGGAAGAAGTTCTTTCTAGCATTCTAGCATATTATTTGATGAGTTTCCAATATATGAGTGCCTTTTCGGCCATATATTTGTTTTTCAAATCTGACCATCTCGTTGTGGACAGACGTTAAGATGGAGCAAATATAGAGAATTTCCAACGTGACCCTTATCTCTCTCCTATGATCTGTTCGAGAATGAAGAAGAGAGGTTGAATGCCATTTCTGAAATGTGAATGAGGGTACATTGAAGGTTCAATGACTTTTTTTTACAGTACAGAGTTTGAGAGTGAAAACATTATTTTACTAAGGGGAAGTGGAAAGCATACATTTGTAATTTGTTTATGTTCAAGACTATGGAATTATCTTGAGATTGTACAATATTTTTCATAATATTGCCTCTATCTACTTTATCTTCTGTTAAACACATAATTTTTATTCTTTGGTATGTCGTTGATCTAGTGTTGCTAGTGTGCTTCGGAGGAAAGTTCCCCAAGTGTTGTCCCTAAAGGATCTGCGGCATTTATGTTATTGCTATTGAGAATGAATTGATTTTTCAACTTTATACAAAAATCAGTTTGTTTGTTTGTTCATTTGTTCGACATTGTTCGAAATTATGGTTATAGTGAATTAAATATTTCTTTAGAGAGTTTCCTCTAAATCAAATCATGATCGTTGGTAAAGAAATATATTCACACTTCGGATATGCTCCTCCCTACTCACGATGTCTTCCGCCTTTTCTACATGTCTTACTTAGGAACTTTGAGCTACACCTGCAAGATTTTTTCGTCGCCTAGGTGCCTCAAACATTCCTGAGAGAAAGGTGTGTATCCTTTGTCAGGGCACATTTAAACATTTTGCAAAGATGATTTGTACTAGGGTACCTCTAGTGGTGAGAGTTGAGTTGTTTTATGAATATTCTAATTTGCCAAAAAAAAGGCAGGATGTTTGAGCTACTTAGTATTATGTTGAATCCAGAGTCAAATGTATTGCCCTGGTCTCACATCATGGCGAAGAGCTCAGTTTTATACTTGAAGGGTATATCCGTGAGTTTGGATTTTTTTTTCTTAACAATGGTCTGATTTTTGCAAGAGGCTGCTTTCCGTGTAAGATGAGTCATCCCCTGGGTTGCCAAGTGTTAACTTATTTTTAAGGAATATGAAAGTGATAAATTAATTATTTTACATTTCTTTGGTGGCGCCTCTTTGAGAAATGTCACATCTTTTTTCTTTTCCATGTGTTTGCTTTTTTAGCAAAACTATAAATAGGCAGGAGGTTGTCCAAGTAAACTTATCTCAAGAAAACTCATTGGAACAATATTATGAAGATGAAAGAGTCTATGCTCGTATTTATTGATAGTGATGAAGGCTATGGTGGCGGAAGAGGTAAGCTTGCAGACTCTCTAATCTCGCTATACTAGCTTCAACCTTCTTATTTGTTGATATCTGAGGAAGAACTTCTTGTTTGTTGATTTTGAACATATAGTTGTTTGGAATTGTGAATCAAGAGTTATTCGTGGAACTCTGGTGGATCCTTCTCTTGGTAGAAGAAATAATGGATTCCCTTCACCAAAAGAAGACGAAGCTATGTCCCTAGTTTAATTTGTGGTTGATGTGTCTTTAGATTTACTGACCTGAAGTGTTCCTCAAGGCTTGGCTTTGTTGCTACAAAAATTTTTGAGAAAGGGAAGCCATTGATGAAACCTCTTTTGCCTCTTCCAACTCATTCGATTGGGAATCAACAGACTCCATGATATCTCTTTGCTAGGCGAAGCCTGAGCATTGTCATCATAAGGTCTCCAGATTCCTCGGAAGATGTGGGGTCAAGATTTCAAGATTTCTTAGAATAGGTGAAAAGATATGTAACTTACAATTTTTTCTTCTTTTTTACTTATTGTATTCAACAACTTTGTGTTTATAGCACTTATTTCAAAAATAAATGTTTTTTACTTCAGCTTCACTCTTTCATCTTATTTCCCTTTATACGTTATAATTTATTCTTTTGTTGACCTCTAACAAGTTCCCCAAGTTTTGCTGAGTTCGTCATTTTTTTGCATAACAAACATATGAGATTCATTCCTTTTTATAATCGAATGCATTGATGTTGTTTTTTGCTCTTTAGTTAAAATTGCATGACTTTCACATTTCCTCACTTGAAAAAGAAATCACCATAGGTTGGGACTATCCTCTATTTGGGTAGGTTTAACTCTTCTGCGGGTCTTACTTCCTTGGGGGGATTTTAGCTATTTCTAAAAAATTTTGTTGTCAGGGAGTTCTCCAATCTTCCTTATAGAAAAATAGTTTATCACACTTGGTCAACTTACTTTTATTCCTTTGGATTGGTTCATCAGTTCAAATTGTCGTGGGCATGTATTTCCTTAGTCGAAAAAGTAATCGCCTTTGGTCGAGGACCATCCTCTAATAGGGGACCTTTGACTCCCCCGCAGGTTTTCCTTTCTTGAGGCATTTTAGTTACTCTTGTAAGGTTTTGTTGCCTGACTTACTTTTACTCTTTTGGATTCACTCATCCAATACAACAAGCACATATTAACAGCTAAGATAAAACGTCTAAAGAATGAAGCTAGAAGTAGTTGGCATCCTGAATAGTTCTCCATTGATGACTAGGTAGTGTGCGGACTTGATTTAGAACTTTTAAGGATCCGGGCTTTTGTCAGTATGGTGCTTGATAACAGATATTCTCATATTTGTTTGATCTAGCTAACGTCATATTGTGTTTGGAGACTTGCAACTCCGACTTCTTCGATGTTTGCTCTACGGTGAAGGATCATCCGTTGTAGATGCCCTCTCCTTTGGTGATTGAGGCCAATGAACTGAGTTTTCTCTCCTAGAGTATGTTGATTTGGAAATACTTGAGTTTGTCCAGTTCTGCTTTGACTTTTATCAAATACTTGAGCAAGATATTATCTCATGTCTCGGATGCTCGGTTGATTTGATTTACCACTAACTAGGAATCAAATTTAAATAGCAGATGAGTCACTCCGATTTTTAGTGAGAATCTCAATTAAAATATTAGTGTTTGATATTCTGTTTGGTTATTTGTTGCATCAAAGTTGATATGGATCGAATGATATAAAGTGAATCCATAAGGGTTATGCAGAACCATGCCTAGTCCTTTTTGTAGGTTTTCAAAGGCACCGTCTATTAGTTCTTTCGAGTATCCAAAATTTGTTTTTCTCCGTACTGATTTCTTCATATATCAGTTCTTAAAAAAAAAATCAGATAGAAAGTCGGTGATGACTTGAGCTTTGATTGTCGTTCTAGGCATATAAATAATATCAAATTTTCTCGCTCCATTGACCATTTGAGCAGCTTTCCCGAATGATCGGGCTTAGATAATACTGACTTCAAAAAATGGTCAATGATGACATGCATCGCATGAGCTTGAAAGTAAGGTCGCAACTTCCTCATCAAAATAATTAAAGCCAACTCAAGCATCTCCACTATCATGTATCTTCATTCAGCTCGCCGGGGTACCTTGCTCATATAATAAACCAGAGATTGTTTTTTTACTCTCCTTGCAAATGAGTAGTGAGCTGACGACCACTTTTCTGACTCCCATGTAGTTCGAATAACTCTTCTCTCGGCTTATGAATTTCCAATAAAAGAGACGATGATAACAATTTTTTCAACTGTGCGAAGGTTTGGTCGCATTCTTCAATTCCAAGTAAACACCAAGAATTCTTCATGGTTTTAAAGAATGGGGACCATCGGTCCCCAAAATGATATCAATCTGTTGAGCTCGGCTATTTGCCTGGCCAGGATTTGCATGTCTTTGAGATTTTTAGTGGACAATGTGTTCAGTATAGCCCCTTTAACCTCTTTTTATACATGAGATAAAAGAAATATAAAATTACATTTTGTATAGTATAGCATTTGTCAGCGGCGTCTTAGTGAAAAGATTGAAATACAGTGTCAAATGACACCATAAATGAGGATTGACACATGTCATTGTGTGTAATGATGGTCTTTCCTGATAGTTCGGGTTGGTTCGACCACTTCAACAGGAAGGCTCGATTTGACCACTTCGAGAGGTTGGCTCAGCTCGAGAATAACTTGATCTTCGGGTATGAGTCTCTAGATCCCATAAGGCCCTTTATGAAGCATCCCTAAAAAAAAGTGACCATTAATAAAATAATTCTCATCTTTTGATAGTTCACCTTGGTCTGTTCCCAATTATTTTTTAATACCCTTTTATAGGTCTCTTTCTTAAAGATTCATTCCAGCACACCACTAAGGCTCCACTTGGCATCATTGCGTTAAAAGTTATAATTTTACTCTGTTGTATGAAATAAATTCTCCCAACATAGATCTAGGAGTTGCTCCATAACTCAGTTCATATGCTCATGAAGTCACAAACAGTATATGTGCAAAATAATTTTTTATAAGCATAGTTCTCAATTAAATAAAAGTAAGACCAATGCAGCCTTAGTTAATTACCTTACCTTACTAACAAGATTCCTGGTGCAACAAGTGGACAAAAAGTTTAGCTAGTGGCAATCACAGACACCGGAACAAAATAAAAGTGCACATAGGTGATCTATTACATCAAACAGAAAAGGGATGATTTACAGGCATACCACCCAATTCTTATGTATTTACATATCTAGCCCCCAAACTTTAATTTTTACAGATAAACCACCCAACAAATGCAAGAAAAAGAGCATCTCACCTCTTAAATGTTAAAATAGTGGTATTTTTTATGTGATATGAAAGATTTGGTGGTATAAAGGTAAAAAAGTAAAGCTTAGATGTTATACATGTAAAAACAAAATACATAGGAATTGTGTGGTATTTTTGTAAATGCACCGTAGAAGATTAAATCTGCTGAATGATATGCATGCTTCACAGAAGATTAGTTATAATTGTATCATTTTTCCTAATGCACTAGTTTTCCTTAAGTAAACTAGTAGGAAAGTGATACATTTACACGAAGCTGGGAATAAAGTTGCCTAATCTATGTGCATGTGTTGTTTATGCTGTGAAAAAAAAAAATAGAGGTGTTCATGGGGGAAAGATTATATATTAAATAGGTATGTCTGATGACTGGTGAGCATTGGATTGTAACATTATAACTAATGCACTGGTTCGCCTTAAGAAAGGGTTGCATTTACAATAAACTAGACATAAATCTGCCTAATCTGCATGCATGAGTTGATTACGACTTGACCTTTCAACACATGAATAATAAACACATTTGCACAATAGATACATGGTAAAATCTTGTACTACAACAAAAGCGCTAATAAAGATATCTATTGGTAAGAAAATAGAGGACAAAGAAAGTAATGTGTTTCTTATTTGTGTAGTGTAATGCCATATAGATCTCTTAGGTTTTTTGGCTGCGATTTCTGTTCAATTTTTAAAATATTTCATAAGAGTCGCCAACCCATTTTGAGTTTCTGCTGGTTCCTGAAATTAGCTTTTCTTAGTCATGAAGTTCCTCATAACTATACCTGCCATTTTTCAATAGACTCATAACCAAACTAATTAACAAAAATGATTTGGTTAACAGGAATCTGAATCTCGAGGCACTTGAGCATATTTGCACAAGTAACATTGAATGATTGATTTGTAAATATAGATTATAATTTAGAATTACCAGATAAGAAAATGCAACAAGGAGAGAAAATAAATTAAAGAGAATCAAAGAAACGACCCAATATTCACTTGACCAACTTCCCTTTATCTTTAGAGTCAACCATCACTTTATAGAGGGAATCTATTATGGGAGTTGGCTATTTTTGAGAGGTAGTTCCTATCTTCTAAATTCTTTACGATTTGAATAAATTTCAAGTTGTTTTATTGATTCCTACAAACAGAGATCAACTTTGTAAATTGTAATTAAGTTTTGATGGAAAGAAAATTGATTCCTAGTCTCTCGAGATTTCCTCTACTCCTCCAAAATCTCTCTCTCTCTCTCTCTCTCTCTCTCTCTCTCTCTCTCTCTCTCTCTCTCTCTCTCTCTCTCTCTCTCTCTCTCTCTCTCTCTCTCGTCATTCTAACCTTAAGGCTCGAAGGCCCTCTAGCAGGCACCAGCCCCCAAATCCTAGAGCAAAAAATACAATAGCAACCTATTCAACCACAAACTCATCCGTATCTAGCCATAAAAACCTTGTGGTTCTTTCCCTGTCATTGATTTCAGCCGTCCAAGGATTGGACTAGTTCCCGGCCATTTTCTTCCTCTTTTATTGTTACCAGTAAGTTTGCTCATTGTTTAAGTCCAAAAGAAATATATTATATCTTCATGTATTCCAAAGAAAATCATCTTTCTATTGGTTCCAATAGCCATATGAACCCCAGTTTCAGATCATATTTTGCTATTGCAGTGCTTGTTGCAGCTTGTAGAAAAAGTTTTTCATAGTCAAGTTAAGAATTATGAAGGATAATATTGGTGAAGCGCTTCTACAGCGATGTGGATAAATTACAAATACTTCAAGGATCTTCCAATATGAAAGAATAGACAACCAAGGCTGATGGATCAGATGGTCACGATGAAAAAACAGATAGCTAATGGGCTGTTTGTACTCAATTTTTGTTGTGTTTTTTTTTTTTTTTGAAAATAAAAAACAAAAAAAAAACAGAAAAGCAGTGTTTGTTTAACTGTTTTTGTTTTATTTCTTAATTTTATTTTTAAACAAAACGCTACTGTTTTTAAAACACTCAAAAGACAAAAAACTTTTTTTATCTGTTTCCAAGAAAAAAAAATTCGCACTCGCCACTCCCTTGCACGACAGTGGGGAGAAACTTTGGGACCAGAGAGTAGCCTCCAGACAAGGTGATGTGCTCATCAGGGAACTCCATGTACTCCTCAGTCGTGAGATCAAACAAGTACAGATCTGCCACCATCGTAAACTCCCCTCCACTCCCTTTCCACCACCTGCCAATGTCTTCCTACCTCCCAAGACGAAAGCCAGAACAAACCTCTAGTCCTCAAATCCACCGGCCTCGCCTCCATCCTCGTCGTCGGAGTTCTCATCCCCATCCTTGGCCAGTCTGCCTCCTTCACCCCAAACAATACCTCTCCTTCACAATCAAGTCGTTCGTAGTACGTGTGATCCTCGCCACTGCCGCCATCCACATCCTCCCCGACGCCTTTGACCGCCTCACATCTCCTTGCCTCCCTGCCCAACCCCTGGCATGGCTTCCCCTTCGTTGGATTCATCATGATGATGTCCGCCATGGAAACAATGATGGTTGATTCGTTTGCGACTAAGTATTACAGAAGTTCCAATTTTCAAGAAAGCGCAGCCCATTGATGATGATGTTTTTTATCGGCGGTGGCATGGAGGCGGAACAAGCGAATACAGAGCATTTGCAATCGCATTCGCATGGGCCAGTGGCCAGAGGTGGATCGCAGGCAGAAGATGCATCTAGAGCGTAGAAAAGCCGGCATAGAGTCATCTCTCAAGTAAGTGTTCCACACAAAAAAATAGGTAAAAAAAGGGTCATAAGAATTGTGCGATAGCATGAAAATTTCTCATTACTATAGCGAAAATATAATTCCAACAGACTAGATGTGGAGCCCAATGTTTCCCAGGGATGTTGCCATATATTACAGTATGTTGTCATGATTAAGAGAGTTTTTTTTCTTCAAAAAAAAAAAAAGAAAATATCCAATCAAACATGTTTTATATTTTTTTTTTGTTTTTAAAGAAGATAAATCAAAACAGTATCAAACGCGTTTTCTAAAAGCAGAAAACAAAAAACAAAAAACAAAAAACAAAAAACAAAATAGACTAAAAACAAAAAAAAATAAAAAACAAAAAATGATCCCAAATAGGATATGATTGATCAAATGAACACAATGACAAACGCAATTGAAACCCAAGCAATAAAAATAACATCACCATATGTTTCTCCAGATCCATCCAGACAGAGCGAGTAACATCTTATAGAAGACAACCTAGAGGGTTGAATTCCGGAACAAGAAGAAAAGCTAAGAAAAGTATATTAAAAGAAGAAGATTTCTTTACAAGGTAAAAGTAAAGTTGGAGTTGCCTTACTTTCATGAGAAAATTAAGGTTGAAGTGATTGATAAATGTTTCAAGCGAAAGGAATACATTCAACTGATTATAATTGTCTTGTCGGAAAAAAAAATTGCTTGTGTTTGTTTAGAGTTGTCAACACATGCTTTAGCATGGTAGAATTAATGATTTAAAACTATGATCCATCAAGCTTGATATGGCTAGAGTTAAAATTTTGTTAAAAGCTCAACACTAACCCGTCAAAGAGGAAAAGTGGGTCCATAGCAGAATTTGAAGCAGGCATCAAGCAAAACGTGCAAGAATAAAATTTAGAAGGCAAAAAATAGTTTAGAAATGGCAACAAATAAAATAGCTGTATTCATGAAATATGTAACAAGGCTTCATGAAAACTTTCACAGACTTGAAGCTATTTCCAACTAGTGATGTCCCTAAAGCCAACATAAAAGCAACTGTACTTGAGGAAAGAAAAATATTCTTCCATTGGACAAAATCTCAACATATAATTATGATAAAAATGAAGACCAAATATTCAAATATAGAAGAGTGAGACACTAGACCAACAAGTTGCTAGTGTAAGAAGATAGTGCATAAAATGCTTAAATTTGTATCCACAGAAGAGGATAAAATAAGAGGACAAGAAAAAGAAGCCATCATTATTGCGTCACAAGAAGAGATAGTAGTAGGGGCAACGAAAGACCCTAATTTGGCCTCAATGTTGCATGCACATGTCATTAAGGGAGCCAAAAAAAAATTTTAACATCGAACTTCAAATAAAATCTACATTTGTTGATATCATTTTGTGTCCAAGCAATAAAAAAAATTTATCTCCAAGGAAAAACTAGTATTAGGCATACCAAACATCCAAAACTTTACTCTAACGGTCTATTTGGGTCAGCTTTCTTACTGGTTTATTTTGCAAATCACTTCCAAACATTCATTTAGCTATTGCTTTCTTCTTTTTTTTCAAAATTTCCATGGTAAGAAGTTGCTTTAAGAACCAGGTTTTCTAAAGTGTGGTAGTTGTTAAAAAGTTCTACTTTTTTAAAAAAATAAAATATTTATAATAACGATGACAATTTCAAAAAATTATTTTACCCTCAACAAATTTACAATAACCTTTGCAAAACGCTACAGAAGCCCAAATGGACCTTTAGTTGGTTTTGAAAGTGTAATTGTTCTCAGATAACTAGTTTCTCAAGAGATATTATTGATGGGTTGTTTGTTAAATGTTTCAGTAGTTGTATATCACGCAATAACAAGTAGTCTATATTAATGAGATAGGAATGATATCTTCTCCAAAATAAAGTAAAAAATTTGTACTTATTGATGAAGGAAAAAAATAGAGACAATTGATCTATTGTTCCACCTTTATAAGAAATGGAGAAGACCATCTTATTAGACGATCCTAACAAGGGGTCAAGAACTATTTACCTTATGAAAAGCATAAAAAACACTATCCTAGTAGTTAACTTGCATCAATTATTAAAGTATGAATTATCCTAGCTTGCTCAAAAGCCCGTGACTATATGAAGGAAAAAAGAAAGAGTAGGACCAAATGATAGAAGAGATTGAGTTCTTATTTGAAAGAACAAATGATAAAATATGGAGAACTGCAACCCCGTAGCCTCTCAAGAATATTTACATAAGTAAACATGAAGGAATGATTTGCAAACCTGAATTTTAATTTAAAATTTCAGATAATAAAGGGCAACAATGAGAGAGGAAAGAAGAAAACAAGTTGGATAAAATAAAAAAAATTACCCAACGTTAACTCCACAAATTTGCCATGCTTATTTTAAGAGTTAATCATCTTTTAAGGAGGGAACTTAAAAGTTAATCAGCACTTTTTGCAAGGAAATTCCTATCCTCTAATTTCTTTTAAATTTGAATAAACTCAAAAAAAATCCTTCGATCTCTATAAATGGGTATCAGATTTGCAATTTAAAACCACATTTCAATTGAATCTAAATCTATTCATAGTACCCCAAAAATTTCTTTTATCCTCTAATAACTACCAGCACAAAAACAATCTCCCTATTTTCATTCAAGTTATAGGCACTAAGGTCATTTGCAAGCCATTAGCCTCCATATCCTGCAACTAAAAGTCCTATACCAACAAATTTAACCGTTGGCCTCCTTGTCTAATCACAAAAATATTCCAAGGTCTTACTCACCGCTCATCTCATATGTCAAAATATTGACTGATTTACACATATTTTCTTCCTCATTATTTTTTGTTAGCAATGAAACCATTCATTGATTAAATCTACAAAATAGAGAAACTCGTTATATCCTGATGCATTCCATATATGACCTAGTTATATTACTTCTTGCCAATTTCAATTGCCTTCCAACACCAATTCCGAATCAAGGAGTGACAGAAAATAGTGACTCGCATCTCATCAACAATCTTACATTAGATGGGTGTTCTTAGAGAGAGAGGGTTAATTGTGACAGTTGACAAGAATATTCAAAAAGATTTTATTAATTTTGGTAAATGAATCTTCTAAGTCATCTATACAATTTAAAATTATCATGCAGCATACGTTAATATGAGAAAAAGGTTTAAATGATCCCTAAATTATGAGAAGATTTTTTCTTATCAAGGAAAGGTGTTCTTAATAAAAGAATTATTATAATATTTTCAAATTCTAGGGCTCTTCATATGCCACATTCACTATCATAGGCGAATTAATTATATAGCTTGGTTCATATACAATTTCTTGTATGGGACCTTTAATGAGATTAATATTAATAGTATAATTAACTTTAAGTAAATAATATTTGGTAAGAAAATTTTCTAACCTAAAAAGATATTCCAAGGCATTATAGATCACTTGTTAAAATTCCTTAAATTTATCATACAATTAATCACTATAATTCAAAAAAAATAAATACCATTCTTTAAGATTACACTTCATATTAACCAAGAAAATTTCACTTTATTTGCAACACTCCAGAAGAATATTTGAATAAATTTTATTTATTTTGTTTAGCAAATTCAATTATTTGAAAATTAGAAATATTATATCTTTTCAAATTATTTATCTAAATTATCTAAAAATACATGCATTATATGTTTATGAGAAAAAAGTGAAACTGATCTCCAAACTATTTTTATACAACAACAACAAAGCCTTAATCACACTATGTGGGATCTGCTACATGAACACTTTTTCTCCGTTGTGTCCTATTTAGTGTCATATTTTCATTTAGTTCTAATAAATTAAGATCATTTTTCATACAATAAACCCAAGTCTTCCTAGGTTTACATCTGTTTTTCTTAACATAAGTCGAATCTAAAATATCCACTCTCCTAATCGGATCATCAGATGGTCAGCGTTTAATGTGACCAAACCATCTAAGACAACTCTCTCTAATTTTGCTCGTCATTGGGGCTACACCAACCCTATCACGAATATATTCATTTTAGATTTTTTCTCTAAGTGTAAAGCCACTCATCCACCAAATCATTCTCATCTCGACAACACTTATCTCAGTATTATGCTTCCTGTTTAAAGGCCAACTTTCAAGGTCATAGAATATTGCACGTCTCACCACCATCTTATAAAATTTTCCTTTCAGTCCAAGCGGCGCTTTTCTATCACACAAAAGGCCCGAAGCATTTCTCCACTTCAACCAATCAACTTAAATTCTAGTATTAACATCCCCATCTATATCACCATCGCTTTGAACAACAAACCCGAGTTATCTAAATCGTTCACACCTTTTAATAATTTGATCCCCCAAAGTTACACTTATGACACTATAGCTACAACTACTAAAATTGCATTCTATGTATTCAGTTTTAGTTCTACTCAAATGAAGGTCTTTAGACTCCAATGTAGACCTCCATAATTCAAGTTTTCGTGGGCTTTTTCTCTCGTCTTATCCATGAGAAGGATATCATCGGCCAAAAACATACACCAAGGTACATCCTCCTGTAAATGTCCAGTAAGACCATCCATAACTAAAGCAAAAAGATATGGGCTTAAAGCCGATCTCTGATGTAATCCAACAGAAATAGGAAAATATTTAGTCAATCCTCCTTCAGTTCGAACACAAGTAACAGCTGTAGTATACATATCTTTAATGACTTGAATATAAGTCATATCAACATCTTTCTTCTCAATAACTCTCCAAAGGTTATCTCTTGGAATCTTATCATAAGCCTTTTCTAAATCAATAAAAATCAAATGTAGATCCTCCTTATTATCACTGAACTTCTCCATCAAACCTCTCAATAAACGTATAACTTCCATAGTAGACTTTCCCAACATAAATCCAAATTGATTATGAGAAATCTTAGTAATATGTCTTAACCTAAATTTATTTACCCTCTCCCATAATTTTAAAGTATGACACGTCAACTTAATTCCTCAATAATTGGCACACTCTTGTGCATCCCCTTTATTCTTAGAAATGGGGACTAAAACACTTCCTCCACTCCTCAAGCATCTTTTTAGTTTTTAAAATAATATTGAAAGATTAGTAAGCCAAGAAACTCCCAAATCTCCTAAATATTTCCACACTTTAATTGAGATATCAGCAAGTCCTACAGACTGTCCACCCTTGGTTTTTATTAATGCGACGGAAAAAAGAAACATTTTATTATTATTAATGATATTAAGATCACTAAAATCAATCTTATTTTCAAAAACTTCATTAAAAAGTTTATCAAAATAACTCACCCGCCTATGTTGAATATCTTTTCTTAAAAAAATATTTTTTTGATTTTCATCTTTAATACATTTTACTTGAGTTAATCTTTACTTTTCTCTTCTCTTTGTTTGGCCAGTTTATACATATATTTTTCACCCTCTTTAGTATCTAATTTATTATAAATATCACTAAAAATAAAATTTTTAGCGTCACAGATTGTTCTTTTAGACTCCATGTGAGTCGTTTGATATTTTCCCAGTTCTCTAAGCTCTTACATTTAAAATAATTTTTATAACATAACTTCTTATATTTTATCTTTTCTTGCACATTATTATTCCACCACCAATTATTTTTACTTATAAAAATTTTTACTTTTGATTATCCAAATACATCTTTTGCTCCCTGTTTAAAAGTATTTGTTATTTTATCCTGCATAGCATTTGCTTCTTCATGAACATCCCAAATTTTGAAATCTTGAATTTTACTCATAAAAATATTTTTATTTGTCTTTTAGGTTTTCTCATCTAATTTTATGATGACGAGTCTCAATATTCTTTATTTTACAACATTTCATCTTAAAATCTAGAACTAATAATTGATGTTGGGTATTTAAATCCCCACTTGAAATGATCTTACAATCTTTACAATTTCAACGATCTCTTCTACTCATAAGAAAATAATCAATTTGTGTTTTATTAAATTCATTCTTATAAGTAACAAGATGTTTATCTATTTTCTTGAATAAAGTATTCGTAATAACAAAATCATACGTTAAAACAAATCTAAAATGACTCTACCTTTTTCATTAGTCACTCCAAATCCGTCGTCACCATAAATATTTCTGAAATCTTCAACTACTCCGACATGTCCATTTAAATCTCCCCCAATAAATTTTTTTTCTTCAAGAGATATCAATAGTATTAAGTCTTCTAAGTCATTCCAGAATTTATCTTTACACTCTATATATAAACCTACTTGAGGAGCATAAGCATTTATAATATTAAAAATCTTAGTATCAAAAATAATCTTAAGGGCTATAATTTTATCTCCAACTCTATTAATTTTACAACATTATTTTTCAAACTCTTATCTATAATTACGTTTACACCATTTCTAGTGCAACTCTTATAGAATACCAAAAATCAAAACCTAAGTTATACATCTCCTTAGTCTTTTCTCCAGCACATTTAGTTTCTTGAATACATAAGATATTAATCTTTCTATGAATCATAATATCAACTAATTTCATTAATTTACCATTGAGTATCTATATTCCAAGATCCTATCCAAATATTAATTTCATTAGTTTCATAGACTAACTTCTTTATCCGCATCCGTCTGTAATGTGGGAACCCTTGCTTATTTGACACTACACCCTGGTGTCGATGTAGCGACTCTTACACATGTTTCACTATATTCAGGCTTTACAGCGCATCGCTTCTAAGGGACGCCCTAACACTTACACAATTATTAAAAGAATTCATGTCATAATTTTTTCGACAAATTTCACACTGGCAGTCGACTACCTAACGCAACCCTCCACTTTTCACATTAATCCTAGCTATCAAATGTATTTAATTTAGTCTTAAATATGATCCAAAAATAGTTTCGTTAGATTAATTTGGATAATAGTTGAGGTATTAAATTAAAATCAAATTTAAGGAATGAAGATACTAACTTAAACATATTAAATAATTTGAGAATAAAATGACCACTTATAAAAAATCCATGACTATTTTGATATTTTTATCTTAAAATTATATAAATCATAATAAATAGTTTTTAAATTGCTTCTAAATGTTGCATATTTGAGGTGACCCATGTATAATGTTATGCATCTAAAAGACATTGTAATACAACATTATGCTCTGATGACAAATATGATGTAAAAATTTTAAGATTTATTTTTTTCTAAAACAAATCAAAGCATATGATCATAAAAACTATGCAATAAGGATATAAAATTTACAGAAAACAAAATATTAAGCCAAAATAACTATGGATATTCTTTGATGAAAATAAAAAAATTAAAAAAATTATTTGAAGTAAAAAATCAAATGACCTTTTTACGAGAAATGAACGAAGACAATTAAGCAATAAAAATAAACCTACATACATGATTGAAGTTCTCATTACGGCCCAAGTCAAACTTGTAGCAACGCAACTAAAACAAAATCTTATTTTCAAGAATTATGAAAAAAAAAAAAAAAAAGAAAGAACTTGTGATAAAAACAAGCCTCGAACATGCATAGAGATAACTTGATGCAAGATAGTTTAGTGTTAGGATTAAAGATTTCCTAATACAACCACTATGATAATATGTATGTAAATAATGTTGGAAATTAAATGATTAAAAAATCATAAACCACTAAAAAATTCAACAGCTTAGTTTTTTAAAAAAATACATTAAAAATATGAGAACTTAAATTAAACAATAATGTATTCATTGAACAAGTCCTAAAAAAACAATAAAATATTTTGTGCATGCAAAGTCAAAGAGCATTTGTAAATTTAATCACTACAAATAGATTCTCAAATGTATCAGATTCGAAAAAACCGAAAAGCATTAACAAAGTCAATAACAAAACACATAGAAACTAAGTTAAGAAAAGAAGTTACTAAAATAAGAAATTCAAGCCTCGCGCCAAAACAAGGAGATGAATTCCCTCGAAATTAGATAATCACACTTGCACTACATATAAAAGAATTACACATCTAACTTCACATGTAAGATTGGCAACTAAAAGAGAATTTTATTCAACAAAAGAGAGAGAAGAGCATGCCTCAAAATATCTAATTATAAGCTACTAAACACCAGGCTAGCAGATAAAATCGACAAAATATCATCCCAATCTTACCCAAATAAAATTCAAGTTCTTAATTCAACATTATCTAAAAAATTAAAAATCACAAATAGCTGCATTAAATAAGTCCTTATAAAATTCTTATAAATAGGAACAACATATAAAAAAATAATTATACCTGCAAGTAGTGTTAGAAGAATAGCACTACCAAGAGAATAGCTATAATTGTTGGAAAATAAAACTCTAACCTAGACAATTTGCCCGACTTGAAAAAAAAAATTTAATGAATTAAACTTTGGCTGCAACAACCCAATAGAAACAGAATATACGCTTGAATTAAAATTGATAGTTGAACTTGAAGGCATCTAAGAAACAAACCAGCATATTCTCATACAAAGTTATATAAACCAACCTAACATGGAAAATTAAAAGTAGGTTTAAATTACAAAATGGCTCTCCAAATATTCATGCACCAATTTAACTTTAGAGGATCACATTTATTCAATTTAATTTCTAGACTATACATAACGGATCCAAAATAATCCCTTACACATTAAATTGGGATAAATTTTATATAATCAAGGGACTAAAATGGGATCAATTTTGCATCACAATTTCTACATAAAGGACTATTTTGGGTCAATTTTATGAATTCTAGAGATTAAACTCAAAATATAAGGCTTTCAGACTAAACAAGTCACATATGAAAAGGCAGAGAACCATTTTGGGATTTAAATAATAGAAATAAATCTATTTTTAAAGCCATAAGCATGTCCCAAACTACTAAAATTATAAAAATAACATATCATAAAACAACTAACACTGCCGTTGCCGGTCCCAAGCCCGGATGCGAAAAGTGGAGGGTTGCGTTAGGTAGTCGACAGCCAGCGTAAAACTTGTCGAAAAAATCATGACATGAATCCTTTTGATCATTGTGTAAGTGCTAGGGCATCCCCTGGAAGCGACGCGCTGTATAGCCTGAATACAGTGAAAAGTGTGCAAGGGCCGCTATACCGGCGCCCGGGTGTAGTGTTAAATAAGCAAGGGTTCCCACATTACGGACGAATGCGGGTAAAGAA
>NEWO01000264.1:808901-819911 GCA_003013225.1 Phalaenopsis aphrodite
CTTAATTTATTAGAACTAAATGAAAATATGACACTAAATAGGACGCAATGGAGAAAAAGGATTCATGTGGCCGACCCCACATAGTGGGATTAAGGCTTTGTTGTTGTTGTTGTTGTATATCATAAAACAACTAATGAATACAACAGCAACAACAACACACCTTTATCATTTTTTAATGTGATGTTTCAGTCATGAATAAACAGCTGTATTTCCATCAAACATACCAGACTCAAAAAATTTGGTTTGAAATTTAGCATTCGATACACATAAATGAAACCAAAATATAATTTTTGTGCATCCTAGAAAGTAATCCATATGTTATCACAAGTAAATGTATCTCATTGATGAATACTATATCTTTGGAATCCACTATCAGTAACAGTCATAATCTCATCATCCAAAATAACAATAAAAATACATTGTATAGGATATTTAGTGGAGGATTAGGTAGACTTAAGAGAGGTGAAAGAAGAGAAAAATCTAAAGAATTGGCAGCAGAAATATAAAACAAGATTAAACCAAGCACAATGAAAACTAGATTAAAATTAGAATTTCCAGGAATTTCAACTATAAAGGTATTAGTTCCAATGTGTTGCAAAATATATAAATGTCATTGCCTTATTTCCATTTATATTCTTAAGGAATCCTAGTGGAAACCTTACTGATTTTAAAAGGAATGTAACTTTATCACAAGGTTCTCATGTTCACATCAACATAAAACAAGTAATTGTCATAACTTATAGCCAATTTTTTACAAATATCCTTATCCAAGGCATTCATATGTTATATAAATGATTGTAAAAGAGCACTAGGGCTAGACTTAATAAAATGTTAAGATCTATATGTTTTTTAGGTTAATACCTTATGAAAACCTCAAAGGAGCAATGCCAATAGACCTATTGACAATGTTATGCTAATTCATTAGTAATATTATTTCCCACCTAGTCATAGAATTTTATTAAATAATGTAATAGATCCCCAAGCTTTTTATTACTACAAGTTATCCATCAGTTTGTGGTTAGTAAGCAAATAAAATATAAATTATGTTCAAATTTTTGTAGTTAATTTATAAAAAAATAAATCATTAATTTTACTTCCCAATAAAAAATAAATATTTTAAGCAAATTGAGTAATTAAATCACTTCTTAGAATACTTAGCAATATGAGATGCATCAGCAATTTTATAACATAACATGAAATAAGTCATTTCTTTAAAAATAATCTACCGCCATGAAAACTTGACTTATATTTCATAAGTGTTTGTGCTAAGCCCAACCCAAAATGTATACTAACATCCACCCATGATTTATCTGAAATTTACAAAAGTGTGTATAATCTTATGGTATGCATCCTGATTTAAGCAAACAGACAAATTCTTCATTGTCAAACAATATGTCCCACATCCATTCTAAGGTTCGGCTAGAAATTTCTATTCTCAATCATTGCTATGGTTCTATGCAACTAAAATGTCTCAAAATGCCCATGTGTATTTTTAGAATAAAAAAGTTCACTTACAGAAAAACGATACTTAAAAAAATGACCATCTTTAAGCATGTGATCATTGTCAGGAAACAATAAATTGCCATTTAAGTCTAAATATCACAAAAATTCTTACAAGTGGCATACCCTTTTTTTATATAATAAAAAACCAATCACCCTAACTACATTCTATGTAGCATGACAGACACCCTACTTAAAGCATAAGAAGGTTTTATTCTCAACTCCAACATAGTTTTTAAAGATAAAAGAATACTCTAGCAAAAACTCAAACCACTTAAATGTCTATATTCAATCACTTTTTTGAACTAGAATATTCCTAAAGCTTGAATAAAGTAGAGGTTGCACAATAACATTAACATTTTATCATGATTTGAATATTTATGATTAGCCTCATTTAATTTCTCATGAAGAAATGTAATAGGATGTTCTTCCTGGCTAACTCACCTCTAATACTGATATGAAATGCATCACCAAAAAAAAAACTCAAAAAATAATTAAAATCAAGTAACTAAACAACGTGTGCATTTGAAATCTTTTAAAGACCATAAAGACAGCAAGCTCAAGGCTACCTAACGCATAGTAAAATACAACATATGTAAATCATTTAAAAAAATTCAACAATTCATGGGTCACAAACCATTAAAAAGGACAATAACTTATTTTCTTTAAAGGAAAATAATAAATGCAAGAATTATAACCTAAAGATTGAATAAATTTGAAAAACTTAGTTAGAAATTTGAACCATGCAAAATCACAAAGCAACTATAGTTTAAGCACCCCAAATATATTCTAGCAGTGTCAAGTATTTATAAGATTAGGAGCACTAGCAGGCTAATAACAAAATATTTAAAAAAAAAAAAAGCAGAAACATAAGTTATCAATAAAAAGAGATTTAGACATGAGACTTTAGAACGATATGAAAAGATGACTTTACTAAAATTTGGTTGTCTCATATGCCCAACACTCGCAACCAACAAACAGAAAAAGATTAAAAACTTGAAAGAAAAATATTTATTCGATGAAAGATAATTAATTAAATGCCTAGGATAATCTATTTAAAAACACCATATTCAATGGCTAACATATATGATTGGCATAAAAATCAGCCTGGTATGACTCAAAAAACCTTCAATTTCATAATGATAGCCAAAAATAAAAAAAAATTAAAATAATTGAATCAGCATATGTAAATCATTCAAAAGAATTCAATAATTCATGGGTCGCAAACCATTAAACAAGACAATAACTTATTTTCTTTAAATGAAAATAATAAATGCAAGAATTGTAACCAAAAGGATCAAATAAAGTTGAAAATAATTGTGAGAAATTTTAAACATACAAAATCGATAAGTAACTATAATTTAAGCACAACAAATATATTCTAGCAGAGTCAAATATGTATAAGACTAGGAGCACTATCAGGCTAATAACAAAATATTTTGAAAACATTAAGCTAGAAACATAAATTGCCAATAAAAAGAAATTTAGTCCTAAGATTTCAGATCGATATGAAGAGATGACTTTACTAAAATTCGGTAGTCACATATGTACTCCACACAAAACCAACAAACACACAAAGATTGAAAAGTTAAAGAAAATTATTTTATTAAACAAAAGATAATTAATTATATGTCTGGGATAATCTATTTATAAACACCAAATTCAATGGCTGATAGATATGGTTGGCATAAAAATCGGCCTGATATGACTCAAAAAACCTTCAAGTTCAAAATATTAGCCAAAAAATAGAATTTTAAAATAAATGAATAAAATACTTCCCAATAAAATTCGCGCAAATAGAAACCATGTAGAAGATCAATAGTAATCACAAGTGGCAACATATTAATAATGATGTTATTATGAGGATAACTATAATCTTAGGAAAAGAAACTTGAGTCTCACATCATAACCTCTCCTGAAATTCTTCAAGTCTTATAATTGATATTGATTAAGATAAAAATTTCGTAATAGATAAAGATGAGTCTGCAAATCTATAATATGAATCTTACACATGTCATGAACTATCCTACATGGCTTAGAATTCCCATGTTTATGTATGGAACAAATAGCAAACTTCTAACAAATTGCTAGCAAACTGCTAAAGACTTGAAACAAACATCATGTCAAATGATAGAATAGCCATGACAAAATAATAAAAGCTTAAAAACATGACATAACTCAAATATCTATGATAAAAACATATTCAAAACATATGTTAACATCATCATGTCTAGGTTGAAAATCTATATAGCAGCAAAATGGCAAAATTGAGCCAATCATTAAATTCTCAATACTTTAACTAATAAAATGAAGCCCAAGTTAAAACATACACGAGCATTATAAGCCAAAGAAATTTAAGGTTTTTATGGGGCGGTTGCAACTGTTTGTAAAAGTAGTTGTAGAACTACTATAGATAAAATTGATTTCTTTGAAAGCTATGAGTATTTAAGATTTTCCTTTCAAAAAAAATTGGACAACAATGTTCTTACATATACCATACTCTAGCAAATCAGGTATAAAAAGTTCCTTTCACATCATTAAAATTTACTAAAAGCAATAAAAAAGTTGTAGCCAAATAAAAGTGTATCAACTATCTTGACAGCAAAGCTAAGAAAAGGCTACCCAACCACCCTTTATTCCCCATTAGATTTGGGAAACTATTAAACTCATGTCCTCATTTGGCTACTTGAGATGCATCATGTTCAAATGTCTTATTCTCATTATTTCTAACAAAAATTTCACAAATAAATATCTCCAAAATTCAAAAGTTCCAAAAAAAATCATAATTTAATGTCTTCATTTTGTCTACTGGTCCCTCTCTATTATCGGTATAAACAAACATAAAAGGTTTCAGTATAACAAAGGACCTGAATGAAAGCTATTCAACAGCATTAACCAGCACAAAAAGAATACAAAATGTGATTTACCTTCCTTTTCTGGTCCAGTATTCCGTATTTGATAACAAAGCTGCTCTGGAACTTTTACACATCTAAATGACTAAGAAGAGGCATATATAATTTTATCACTAATTGCATAACATTATAAGAAATCCGTATGAATTTCTATACTAGCCTCATTTCAAGGTGGAATATTTATGTAGCAGAGAAAGATAAATTTTGAGCCAATCTTCAATGTCTCTCACATTTAACTGATAAAACGGTGCCTTGATTCAATTTATACACTAGCATTCGTTCAAATAAAGAACTTGTCTCCATCAAACAGGGAGAACCTCACGTCCTAAATAATAGATATTTGAGATGCATCACCATCCAATATCCTAATTGTGAAAGTTCTAATAAAATGCCCATAAATCAATTTCTCAAATAATAATAATAAATTTCCACCAAGTCTATCTAGTATCGCTCTATTTGTAGTGCAATACATCTAAAACTTATTAGCAACTGATCTGATTCTGCATAATTCATCAACAACAGTTCAAAACCAGAAAATCGCCCTAGAGTTTTATGACTCCACAAACGGATCACGCTCATTTTATTATTTCTATAAAATTCTACTTCCAGAAATTGAGGAGCTCCCATCGTTGTTTCAAATTCTGATGAACCGAAATAAATACATCATATTCTTTGTTCGTCAGACCAAAATGATACTATCTTTGCTCTTTTTTCGTAAACTTCAATCTATGCTGGTAAAGAATTGTAAAATAGCAGCGTTTTTCATAACGAAATTCTAAGACAGCCGGGTCTCCAGTCAAAGAGAGCAAAACCCCAAAACAAAACGATCTACGCGAAGAGGCAAATAGGCTAAGAGTGAGCAAGTAGATAAAGATAAGTGAGAAGACCTACCTCTGAAGTGAGAGAGGGGCGTGCACGGTGGAGACGCAGGAGAATCGTTAGAGAAGCGGAGAAGTGCGCAGGCAGGCAGGCAGGCAGGCAGGCAGGAGGAGAGGAAACTGAGAAGGAATGGAATTATCGGCGAGGAAGAAGCTCCGAGCCCCTAACAATAATTAAGGCGCAATGCCCCCTTTCTCCTTTGTCAAGGGAAAACTTTACCTTATGTCTCTTGTTATTCTTAATTAAATAAATATGTGTATTTTTTTTTTAAATAATTTAAAGTTTATTTGTAAAGTAATGAATCACCATTGACTACTTTATTTAAAACCTATCAAAAATGATAGTGCTTCAAATACGATTAGTGTAAGATGTGAATTTTTGTCTTTCCTTTTCTCCTCCTATTATCCCTAGACCCACTTTTCTCATTTGTGCCGTGAATCACGTGATTGTGCAGATTTTTATGATATTCCGCGTTGCCTTCTCGATTTGGAACCTCTCGTGATCTCCTTCAAGATTTTGTTCATTTTCTTCTCATTTTGCGCTTTTCGGTTGTCACTTTTCCAAATTGCTCAATTCATTGCCTCAAATCCTTATATAGTGAAGTTGATGGATCGATTGTCTCACCTTACCTCACTCGTCCTACAGTTTGATAATCCTGTGTAGTTGTCTCTCTTCCGCTTATTTCTTTTCTTTGAAACAACCGAAGGAAGGGATCGCTACTCACTCCTTTCTTCATTCTCGAATGAGTGGGGGTCGTAAGCTATTCCACCACTTTTTTCTACTTTAATGTTGAGTCATTTTAATTATTTGACTATTAGGATAAATTATATTAGAGATAAATTTGATGAAGTCGTTTGCTATGGATATTGTAATGATACATGTCAAGAATATGTATGCTAGTAATAATAATAATATGTAAATTCCATTAGACCTAATTTAATAACTATGTGTGCATAACTATTGATATTTTTTATGCTATTTTGTGTAGGATTGCTAGTCAACACTAGTTTAATAGTTGAAATACTTACACGTTTCTTTTTTCCATCTGGAGAAAAGTCATTATTTTTTATTAGGAGAGAAACATACAATTTATAGTTATGAGTGTTATTTTATTGCTTGTAGTATATTCATAACCACTTTTATAGGATTGTCATTCATGTCCTTGCTGCTTCATTAATATTTTTCATTTTGATACTTATTATAGGTTTCATTTATTGTACATAATGAAGTATTGAAATGCTTTATTTTATTGTTTCATAATTGTATGCATATTTGATTAAATCTTACAATTATAATATTTTTTTCTTGCATTTTACTTTTATAAAAATTGCATGTAAATTTTTTTCATCACAAGCCTATGTGAAGTAATTTATTTCTTATATATTATACATGTGAAAAATTTTGCTTGCTTGTGTATGATGTTATATCGGGTCATTCAAACCCTTTTGGATATTGGCTAGTTGAGTTGAGCCCACGGGCTTAAAGAGTGACGACTCTACAGAAAATCATCGGGCTTTCTTAGATTTATATTAACATTTTTGGTCCATTGTGTCTATTAAAGTTAGTTATTGAATTGAAACTGAAAATAAATAATTGCTAAGTTATGCACTGGTAAGACATAATTGGATTTCAAATGATTGCATGATGCAGTAAAATATTTGAGCATATTCATCGTAATGCTTACAACACTCTTGTTGTCTTATGATGATATATGAGCACAAGTTATTATTACTTTTTTATTGTTCATAATGTATGTCCGATTTCATTGTTGTTTATGTTTTTGTTTTCATTCTTTTTCTCTTTTTTTAGTAGTTGTCAGCATGTCTATCATCGTATAATTCCATTTTTCGAATAAATTTCTATTTCAGATCTTATGGATGATTTGGAGAGGGTAGGAATCAGAAAATAAGGACATACAATAAAAGAAGACAAATGAGAGAAAGAGCATAGAGAACTTTCATAAAGTAAATTTGGCGTGTAGCCCAAAAGTGTACATTCAAAATGAGATTAGATTAAAAAAGCTTTGCAACATATCCGTGAAAAAGAACCTACGAAAGCAACTCATGACAAAAGAGTCAAGGTTGTGTGCTTGTTTTGGGGTCAAGAGAAACTCTCAAAAGGATGTATCCCTTCAGTTAATTACATCGTAGAGGATACCCAAGAATACTCTTGATTAAAGAAATCCTGCTTAAATTTAAGTGACAACTAGTAGAGGGGTGTCACAAAGTATGGTTACCTCACAGGAGCATCTTGAAGCTTTTAAAAGCCCTCGCTAAGCTCATAGGAGTACCTTGAAGCTTTCAAAAGCTCTCGCTAAGCCACATGGTAGAGAGCAGGTCTCTTACAAACCAAATGGGTAGCGGCTTATTGGCAATCGAGTCCTATGAAATAACCAAGTAGACTCATAAGATCCACACTAAGCATTCATGGCCTAACCCGACTATAAGAGTAGAGGATGAACCTCTGTATCCCAAATTGGTGGCGACATATATGCAATCGAGGCCTATATGAGGACTTCAACGAAGCATCAAAAGTAGTGACAGAGCTCAAAGGGGGTAATAAAGGAAATGGTGAAGTAATCTTAAATGGGTGAAGATACTCGAGTCTAGATACGACGGATCTGTCATTTCAAGCTATTAGGACCCCAAGTTTACTTGATCATAAAGGTAGTCGACCCAACACAACCAGAGACCCCCTTGTTAGCAATCCGTGAAATGCATCGTCTATGGGGTTCTCAGTAGCCCTAAGTTCAAGAGAAGGAAACTCTAAATCCTATGAACCTATGTAGGTAAGAAGAGTAAACATGAGAATTATACCTGCCAAAGTGGTGAGAAAGCCATTGGAGTAGAAAAGAGAAGGGAGGTACAATTATAAAGCTGAAGGCATTCCCACAAAGGACTTATTCCATGTCTAGGTTGGGGAAGCCTCTAGCACCCTAAACGTACTAGAAAACCACCAAAGTAGAAATCTATGATGGGTCTGTCAGGTTGGAGAAACATGTGGACTTCTCCTTAGGGCATGTAGAAGGTTGCAGTTATCTATTCAAGTCTTAGGTGTGGATGCCCAATTAATTATGACTTTGGTGAAGGTCATGCTATGTAATCATTTAAAATCTGGCTCAAAGGCAAGTAAGGTTTATATTTTAAAAATCTTGAGATATTTTAAGTCTAAATGTTAATTAATCTCAAATCTCTTAGTATTAAACTTTTGTAGAAAAATTTAGAATATTAGGTCTTTAGAGAGCCTAAGTGATTCGCATGATTCTCAGACAATTAACGAGCAAAAAAGGCATAACTGACAATCACATGCAAGAAGCCCGAAAATAAACAAGCCAAATCAAAATAAGAACAGGTCGGGTGTCGTTGGGTCAGCAACATATCTCAAAAACAAAAAAAAGATGGTCAAACACTAAATAAGTACATACATATTCCTAATTCTATACATCAATGAGATTAGAATTAAGGTACGGGAAACAAGCAAGCAGCTCCTAATTTCTATCATGTGGCTCCACCCATTGAGCATTTCAGAATCCATCTCATATCTTATTTCTAATACAAGACTCGCCAAAAGAATTTGAAAATTGCATATGAAAAGTAAAAAAAAAAACTCATCTTGCATGAAAACAATGTTAGTATAAAGCTACTAACATGCAATGTCATGAGCCATGCTTGGTGGGAAGAGAACTAAATAGCACCTGCAAAAATTGTGATTAGATAAATCATTACAGCTCTTTGTTGGACAAGGCTCCCTGCAAGAAGAACGTCCTTAACATACTAGTGTGCACATCTCATACCCAATAAACACACAAAGCAGCACAAAAAGTGATGTCTGGTGACCCAACCCGCACTTACATGTATTTTTAATCTCTTTAATTATGCCAAAAATTATATCTAAATTTATATCTAGTGGTTAGTGTGAACACTTACAATGATTTATGAATTATATAATAGATTTTCACACTAAGAGTACTGCACAAGTATATGTATCGTTTTAAGTAAAATAGTATTTTTTTTGTAAAAACCCTGGTATCAATCCCATGAGGAATCTGATAACTCTTAAAATAAATTTACATAAATTTTATATAAATTGCAATTTGAAAAGATAAAAGAGTTAAAATGATATGCTTACTAAAAATTACTACTAAAATAGCTTAAAATGAAAGTAACAACTAAATATAACAGCTTAACAAAATATAACAACTTGTTTGGACATTATGGAAAACCTTTCCCCTTGGAATGAGATTTTAATCTATGTAGGATTCAAATGATTTAAGGCCAAATTGAGGTATTGTGACAATAGAAGCATACATTATTCTTTACTCCCCCCAGGTGCTTGCAAAGAACATTAGTTAACTTAAAGACGATTCATTAACATCTCAACCCCACATTAGTGTTATCTAGCCTCTCACCTATAGATGCCCCTAGCCTATGTCATCGTAATGATTGAATCCCAGTGTCAGGGTATTAAAACTTAAGCCAAACTGATAAGAATCTAGCCTGTCACTGTAGATCTAACATATTTTACGCCCATCAAAACTTATCTCCCTATTTATTTTCACTCCCTCTTAGGTGATCGCAATGTTCTTCCTAGAATGAAGTGTGGTATCCACTAGTTGGGTGAAATCACAGTCTTCCCAGGTCATTATGTTTCTTAACAAATTTTAAACTCAGAAGTGGTTAATTTGTAAAGTAAATGAATATTCGGTGAAAATATCATCACAATTTTGAACAATAAAAAGAATTATTTAAATCATTCTCATCCCAAAAGATTAAGTCCCATATGCACGAATAAGGAAAGGGAACTACTCATAATTTATGGAGATTAAACAATAACAAAACATTTGCATTGAAATTCAAGTCTTAAAACAAAAACTCAAAAATAAATACAAAGTACATTATGTCTTCTCCCTGAGCAAACTTCTGGAGTTTCCTCTAAGTAATCTCCGAACTTCTTGACACTAAAACACACTCACACTTACACTTGAACACAAAATATGAAAAACCAAACTCATTATTGTCGCCCAATTGAAGTTTTGAGGCTCCAAAAGTTCTCTAAATTTGGCCAAATCCCTCTCATTAAATAGAAAACATAAAATAACCAAAGATTGCTTCAAACACCACTCCAACATTCAGCCAAATTCAATGTATCTTCTAGAAAGGTATTTACTCGCACTATAGCGCCCTTCTCGCCCGTCTGTGGCGATATGGCGCCAAGGGTCATCATTTTTGCTCCATTTTTTCCTCATTTTCTCTAAATGTTCATTCCATGTACGTGAAACTAAAAGCATGCAAAGTACATTCCTTTAAAGTGCAATATCATCAAAAATGTATATAAAATACTTATAAAACATACACTAAAAATAGGTTATTTTGAGGTGGATCAATTCCCCCAAATTTAAATGTACTTGTCTTCAAGTAACTCCTTATACTATATAAAAATTTTATAACATGTGGTAGCAAATTTAACATGAAGAATTCTATAATTTCTGCTTTATAAAATGCTATAGAGAATTTTTCAGAAAAAAAAAAATATAACTCGGGTTGAAAACTAAAGTACAAGAACATTTAGGAGTCAAGCTTAAAAGTTTTGATCTTCTATTTATTTCAAAAATAACTTTAATTAGTCATACTTAAGATACTGAGAAGAAATACCAGAAAAAGAATTGTATGAGAGTTTTAGTAAAGGTGCTAATACTTGTAAGTCTAAGTTAGAAATATAA
>NEWO01000264.1:845766-860054 GCA_003013225.1 Phalaenopsis aphrodite
CTTTCTTTAGATTGAAAAGTAAATTACTTTAATGAAATTCTCAAATTAACTTTCTATTATAATAAATTACTTTATATCTCTAAAAATGTGGGACGATTTCAATTTTTTAGAATTTATGTTAATCCGAGTGCATCAATCAATATAATTATTTTGAGAACTCTTGCCAACCTTGATGTTGAGACACACAAAATCTCTATCGACAAGATGTTGTCACATGAATTTAATGAGAAAGGTGAAAGTGCTTTAGGCTTTATAATCTCCCAATCAAAGTTAGGGACATCCATTCTTAAGCCAAATTATACATCGGTGATTTAAAGACATCCTTCAATGCACTTTTTGGGAAGTATATTAAAGATTAGTACGTACTTATAGACTTCAATGTGTGAAACAATAGTGTGTGTGTGTGTGTGAGAGAGAGAGAGAGAGAGTTTTACATATTGTTTTTATATTACATAGATGCCGCTAAATCATAACCTGTTTATCTATCTGACACTTAAACATTAACAATCAGATTAATACAAAATTTTATTTTTATAAAATTAATCATAGTATTATTTTAAATTTTACATAAAAGTTATAAAAAATTATAAAAATTTTACAACTGAATGATTCAAATCTAAACAATTTGATTATAAATGAGATAATGGAGCATATGAGTAGGGGTGTAAAAGAGCCGAACACGAGCGAGCATATGAGTAGGGGTGTAAAAGAGCCGAACACGAGCGAGCCATGCTCAGCTCGTGTTCGGCTCGTTTACATTTCGAGTTCAAAAAGTGTGTTCGTTTACCTGAAAAAAAAATTAAGATTTACACATATACCACTTATTCTTTTATGTTTTACATAACTAACCCATAGACAAAGTTTAATTTTTAGGTAAATAATAGGGCCATGTTAATGGCATGGAAAATGGGGTTTCACTTGTTTTTTTATATTTTTGATGTGATGTGAAATATATGAATTATATAAATTGTAAAAAAATAAAATTTAAGAGTAAGTTATATAGATTGATAGAAATTGGTCAGTATGCATGTAATACTCCTAATTCTTATATATATATATATATATATATATATATATATATATATATATATATATATATATATANATATATATATATATATATATATATATATATATATATATATATATATATATATATATATATATATATATATATATATATATATATATATACTAGATAAAATTTTATATTTATATTTATAATATTTTTGTGTGATAAATTTATGTATAAAAATATGTATGCTTATATTTTTAATGCTATATTAATGATTTGAATGATGTAGATATAAATATGAAAATTTAATTATTAGATATATAAGTACATAAAAGTTGTATGATATTTATGTAAATGCCTTCAAATTTTTAATTTTTTAATATTTTAATTGGGACCTTCATAAATAAAAAATTGATATATATTCAAAAGATAATGAGGCAGAATGAGTTACTGAAATAAAGATAGAAAAAAAAAAAAGGCGAAAGAGAATTGATTTGTCTCCAATAAAGCCGAAAGAAAAAGAGCAAAAAAGTAATACGCTTCATTCAAAGTCAGAAAATTTTGACATATTATCTGATTTATTTACCTTTTTTCATAAGAGTTATCGGAAGATTATGATACAGTTTATACTTTAAGTATAGAATAAAATATTTAAATTATTTGAAAAATAATTAACAATAAAAGGTTTAAAATAGGGGTGCTCGAATTGTTAGACACATTAAGAGTGACCAAAAATACTCGAATTGTTAGACATATTAGGAGTGGCTAGAGACTGATGTGATAGCCTCTCATCATTTCTTGTAAATATATTACATAGTAAGCCAAGCTTGAGTGAAGCTCAAATTTGGCTCATGTTCAACTCATTTAAAATTGACTCGTATTTAAAATTGATTCATGCTCGAATTTGCTCGTGAACAGTTTATTTGTGCTAGGCTTGATTTATATTTTCTTTGTTTGTATTTGGTTCATATTCAACTCGAAACTGGTCGTCAAATTTAATTTAAAATAAAAATACACCATTTTAGGTTTGAACTTTAACCATTTTTATGTAGTATAAGACACCACCTAATCACACAAATTATTGTGATTCAAATTTAAATATAAAAATACATAATATATTATTATATAAATAATATATATTTTTTCTTATTTCACGTTAAACCCGTCAAATATGATCAATTAAAAATTTATTCATATTTGGCTGATTTATCAAACCAAGATTTGAACAAAAATGGCAGTTTTCTTTTTATTTATTCATTTATTTTCTTAGTGATGTGTGTAAATTTGAAGCACTTACCACCACAAGACCTTTGATAATTTCATCCGTATACTCCTCCGGATTAACCTTTTGCAGAGAAAGCAGATTATCAATTAAGCATTTCCTCTCCCTTTCTTCTGCGCCTGCTGCTGCCGCTCCTTGGCGACCAGTTGATGAATCCATTCTCTCAATCTCTCTCCTCCGTTCATCAATCAATCCCTGCAAGAAAGAATCCCTCCTCTCCTGCAACCTGATCATCTTCTTCTCCACCCCACTATAATCAAACAAACTCAGCAGAGGAATAAAATCCCCCAAATTTGTCGCCCCGCTCACCTCAAATGTTTCCCTAACAATCTCCCGAAACTCCTCCGATTGACTCAATTTCTTCCCCGCAATCATCTTCATCATCAGATTCAAATTCAGTTCGAACAATTTCGGCCGCATTTCGATAGCCCAACCGCCGGTCCTGGCGGCGGCGGCCAATGCCTTCACCATCGCAACGACTTCTTGGGAGATGAGATCGGAGATGGAGTGGATGCGGGATGGGGAGAAGATCTCGAGGGCGGCGATGCGGCGGAGGTTACGCCAGTGGGGGCCGGTGGAGGTCCAGACCAGAGTGGAGTAGTTGTAGCCGAGGTGTTTTCCGGCGAGGAATCGGGGGCGGTTGGAGAAGGTGGCGTCGTTCGTGGAGAAACAGGATTCGGCGGCGGAGGAGGAGGAGATGAGGAGGACGGGGCGGGAGCCAAAGCGGAGGGAGAGGATGGGGCCGTAGCGAGCAGAGAGGGAGGCGAGGGATCGGTGGAGGGGTTTGCTGAGGAGGTGGAGGTGGCCGACGAGAGGGAATGAGGGAGGGCTTGGGGGTGAGTTTTTAGGCCGACGGAGGGTGGCGGAGAGGAGGAGGAAGAAGAAGAGGGCAATGGAGAGGTACAGGGCGGTGGCTTCCATTGACATTTTGGGCTGAGAGAGATTATTTGATTGGGAAGGACATTAAGCATGAGTATGTATTTATAGACTTCAATGTTTTGGAAAGATAAGTGTGTGTGCGTGAGAGAGAGAGAGAGAGAGAGCGAGAGAGAGAGAGAGAGCGCGCGCTTTGCATATCATTTTTATATTACCTAAGTGCCGCTCAAATCCTTACATATCTTTGACACCTAAACATTAATATTCAAATTAATACAAAGTTTTATTTTGAAAAAAATAATAAAAGTATTATTTTTTATGTTACATAAAAATTATAAGAATTTATAAAAAATTATACAATTGAAAGATTCAAATATGAACTGTTCGTTTATAAATGAGAAAAAATGGTAGGAAGTTCAGAAGTTTTTACATTTATCATCAAGTATTGACAAACAAACTAAGCCAATTGAGCCACTACTACCAGTTCAGAGCCAATCATTCGGTCGACCAGCAACACCGACCAACCTTTGTCGACCAAGTTAGTCTTGTTAATCTGATGTCAAACAAGCCCAGTCGACGAATCCAGAGAGCAACCAAACGATTGACTCATATATATAAAATACCAAGAATATCTTATATAACCCTCTTTAAAGCGGGGAAAAAAATGCAACATCATCATATTGTACATTCTCCTTTATAAAAATGGAGATCATTTTGCGAGTGAAGATGGATGGACATGATAGACACAATATGTTACTATTCCTTATTGTTCACTCTTCTCTCCATCTCTCTCCCCTCTCTACCTCTCCTGACTTACGCTTTATTCCTTAGGGTGTGATTCACGGTCGAATTAGGATCCAACATTATACAGTGTGCAATGAGTGTGAATTATGTCAAAAAAAAGAGGAGCAACCAACAGAGAAGAAACCAACAACAGAGACTTCGATAACATGAGTGTATGAGAGAGTTCGTAAACCAACAGATTTAGAGTTGAAGAAACAAATGTTGAATGTCATCTGAGGCATACTGGCTTGAGGAAGAGAGCGGCACCCCTAGAGGAGGGTCAACGCCGAAGATCGAAGAGTCCCACATGCCTTGGAAAGAGAAGGCGACTCTAAGTACTTTAATATCACTAGGTCGACATTGATTGACTGATACCAATTTGGGCATATTGAGGCTTTCTGACGGACCGAGAATGCATTTTATCGTCTATCTCTAAAGCTGAGTCCCTTGAGAGATTCAAAATTCATACATTGGAGGCTTACATCGAGAAAATCGATCCAACCAACCGCATAACCTTATTTGAGTCAACTATGCATGCTAAGATCACCGACGTGCTAGAATGCTATCTATTCTTTACTACACTGATGAAATCGACTCTCAAGTTGTTCAAAACAATATTGCTGGAAGTAATCTCATCGTTCACTGATTTCAATCAAATGCATGCGGCGTAGTTTTTCAGCGACCAAAAGCCTTAGAAAAACTCACAAATCTTTCTTCAAATCCAATAGGGATATAACGAGAACCTTCGCTTGTTCATCACATACTTCTAGAAGGAGATAATAGAAGTGGAGGACCTGGAGCTTGTAATTGTTTAGACCGCCCCAACCTAAGGGCTAAAGGTCCCTTCCAGTACGTGTTAGGTTTATAACAACCGATCCACCTTAAAATTATATGTTTTATATATACATTTAATGCTCATTTTATGTACATTTTTAATGATGTTGCGCTTTAATGAAAGATATTTTTCATGTTTTTTATTACAGGTGCAAGAAATGAAGTTTTAGAGAAAAAAAATAAAAAATGGTGTAATTTGGAGTCAAATCGAGCAAGGAAGAAAATTTCGATCAGACGCATTTTGATATGTATTTCAATTCTTAATCTCATTTATATTTATCACATGTTTTTGAATGAAATTGCACTTTAAAGAAAAATTACTTTTGTGTTTATTTTGCAGGCAAAATGCTCGGAGCGAATCATAACTAAAATGAGGTGAAACAGAGCAAAAACAGAGCAAAACGGGTGTGTTGCCCGCAGGGTGGTGCTATAGCGTCCAAACTGGAGATATATGCCAGTCAAGACTAGAAATAGGCTCTATAGAGTTGATTCTGGCGCCATAGCACCCGAGAAGGTTTTTGGACAGCTTTAGGGCGATTTCAGGCCATTCTGGGATGTTGTGAAAGATTCCAAGCAACATGTACCCCCCATGGAGTGATTCAATGAATGTAGACACTTGAAAAGGCTTTTAGATGAAGTGATGTGTCTCTTGGAGTGAAGTGGTGTGTCTCTTAGAATGAAGTGGTGTTTTGTGTCTCTTTAAAAAGAGGGGCTTGACGCCTCTCATGAAGAGATAAAGAGGAGGCTTTTGGAGTGAGTTTTAGATGTGGCGCACGCGTGTGTATGTGTTTGTTTGTAAAGAGAGATTGGTGAAGGGTTTTGAGAGATATCTTAAGGGAATTGTAGGAACTTTGCATGGATCAACATGAGACTTTGTTGAAGGGATTTAACCTTTCTTTCAGGGGAAAAATAAAGTATTATGTTCTTCATTATCTTATAATTGTTGTAATCACTTTTCTAGTAAATTTACTTTGATTTAAATGAAGTTTTCTATTGTGCTTTCTCCATACTTAGTGAGTAGTTTTCCTTATTCTTTTTTCTTGTGATGAGATTTAATCATGTGTGGGATGAGAATGATATGAAGATTTATTTTTATTTTAAAAAATTGTGATGGTATTTTCACCAATTTTTCGTTGACATTCTCTTGAAAATATTTGGTTCAAGCTATTCTTAATTTAATCTTATTCGGACGAAAATGCTTGACTTGTTCTAGCAAGGTTTGCCTCACAGAGGTTCTCCACATTCTCTCTTGTTTGTCTGTCTTTATTGTATTTACCACCTTCTGGCTCCCCTCTTCTTCTAATCATTCACATAACTTGGAAGAGAGAATTATTTGACCATGAACAAACTAGCAATTCCTTTAAAAATAAAAAAGAGAAAGGAACAAAAATAGAATAAAAAAAGAATCCATTAAGGAGGTAAGACCCATCCTAGGTTGTATATCTAGAGATGCTCGATGACTTAAGCCTATGATGGATAGTTATATGAAAACCACGAAGAATAGTTTACCTATCTGAGGTTGTTATTTTAAGCTTTTACTTGATGAGTGTAACCTATTATAGAAGAGGTCAAAGAGAATCCTTCTACGATTTTCGACATCTGAGGCTATTAGTCACAACTTTTTCTTAACAATTATAGCCCGTGGTGAAAGATGGTTTAAAGACATTGTTCATTATTACTTGAATATATATTGTAAAATGGTTTAAAGATGGTTTAACAATTATAGCCCGTGGCCTATTGCAATTATTACTTGAACTAAGCCAAAAATGGTTTAAAGACATTGTTCATTATTACTTGAAAGTTGCTTGGTGCATTAGTTAATCTGAAATACATAACTAAAAACTCATTGTGTCCCTCATGAGTTTTGAAAGCAGTTTTGAATTATCTTCTTATGCCATGTGAATTTGGTGGTATCCATATCTCAAATCAAGCTTAGAGGAAATTGTTCCATCATGTAATTCATATATTAATTCTTTCATTGTGGAATTGGAAATCTGTCAGGTATGTGTCCTAATTAAAAGCTCTGTAATTAATATAAAACCTCAATGTACCATCCTTTTTCTTAACCTATAATGATGGAGATGAGAATGAACTATTGTATTCTCTGATTATACCACTTTCAAACTTTTCTTTAGCTATTTTTTAATTTTTTTTTTCTTTTGAAACTGTAGATATCTATATGGCTTGACGTAAATAGGCTTGGTGCCAGTAATTAAAAAAATTCTATTGTCCACTTTATTATATATGAGGAGCATTGTTGGAATACCAACTAGAGGTTTATTATATTGCAATACATGTTTGATTTGAGCTGATATATTTAATTATTTTAAATCTTTTGTTATTTTATAGAGTGCAACTAGCTTAAAAAATACTAATTGTGCAACCATTGATAACAATCTATGGTATGGTTGTATGCCTTGTATTTGTAAAGAAGTAATACCGTACAACTTAATTTGATTATTTTGCCTTTTTAAGTTCATTATCAATTTTTTATAGTATTCAAACAAGGTCCTAATTGTCCTAACCATTGAGCACCTAACACCAGTTATGTTCCTTGAATAGGTATTGCCTTCTTTTGTTTGGAAATTTTCTTGTGTTTTACTTTTAAGATCTCCCTTCTTAAATTATTGTTATTCCAAAGGAAATAGAGTAAGAGAAGAAAAAAATAAAGATTGATAAATATGAAGAAAAGATAAAAGGGTGGATACAAAGTCACACTGCAAAACAATCCTCAAAACATAGATCAGAGAAGAGTGATCCTAAGTAAATCATACCTTGCTCATCTAGAAAAAAATATATAAGAAAAAACTTACATGAATCTTTGTATTCAAAACCAGGGCAAAATCAAATTTATTTTTATTTTGGGTTCATTGAGACCTTCCAAGATGACGTGTCTCTATGGTTAATAGATCTTGGCGGATACTCAAGATGACTTTCAATAAATGATATTGTGCTTGGTTTTATAAATAACTCTTAACAATAAGGTATCATGTAGGGTGAGTTACCAAACCCAAAAGATAGTCCGCCTCTTACAAAAATTGGGCCTACAAAATGACTACAAAAAAATCAATAAAGAGTACGAAGGGCCCAAAGCGGGGGTAAAAAGTTGGTAAGAAAATCCCAGGCAAGTAGGGATAGCTTTGTGAGGATTCATGAAATTTGTCAGCCTATGTTATTGAGACTCTAAGTCTACTGAGTCATGGGTTAGTCGACCTCAAACAACAACAATCCGTCTATCATATCTCATAAAAAAACACAACTATTTTAACTTTTTAAAAATGAAATATGTCTTTTTCATTCATGCATAATGTAGTATGTAAGTAAAAAAAAACCTAATGTTTAGATATTATATATGTAAATACATTGGAATTGAGTGGTATGTATGGATACTATAATATTTATTCAAAGTTTTGTTTCTTATTTTCATTTTTTGTTGGAAAAAAATCCCATAATATTTTCTTATTAAACTTTATTTACCAAACATATTTGGTTGCTTGAGTGATTGTCAAAATTGAGATTAGATGGGCACCACCATTAACTCTCAACTGAAAAGAATGAGGGACTTTATGCCTTGTGTGTGAAAGTTGATTAATTAAAATGAGAAAGGATGCAAAGCAAATATAAAATGTAAGAAGTTTTATGACGCCTTATTTATAAGACTTAAAGATGCAAAAATTAGGGGAGTTCATTCTTGAATCTTTGACTAAAAATAAATGTGATCTAATTTTTATATTAAATTCTCTTATTTTTAATCACATATTCACTTTCAAAAAATAAGAAAAATGAGAAATTATAAATTATAAATAAAAAATGCGTAAGCGTTGATCCTGATGGAAGATCTAACGATCTAGAGGATGAGAGTATGACGAGTAATGACCCACCATCAAAAAAATATGATGCTCACTTGTCCAACTAGGTGCAACCCTTGAGCCAAAGCTAGCAACGTCAAAGTTGATCGAGAAACGAGGAGAAAAAAAATAAGACCAAATGATCCAAGTCCAAACCGTTTGATCAGAAATGAGATAATAAGGTATTCAAGCCTATCACCACTTAGAAGCCAACCTAAGGGAGGACCTAGCCATCGACATCTCTAATCATAACAAGAATGTTCTGAAGCCCCTCCATCTATTATCAAAGGCCAAAAACTAGACTTTATTAGTTGACCTAGCCAGTGTTATGGGCCCTTTTTGTCATATTGGTTGACATGTGCCCTTTCAATGTTTTATTTACTGTGTGGGTGCTTGGATGCTGCCTCTGTATCCTCGTATTGAGGCTGTGGTGGTGTGCAGTGGGTCTCCATATGTTGTTCTTGGGACACCTTTTTTTCCCTTATGGTCGTAAAAAATGTCTCTGGGTATCTAATTGATCACTCCCATTGTCCTTCTTGTTTTCCAATCGGTGTTTCTCTGGTAGGTTTATGTTTGTTCCTCTTTTATGGATTATCTTGTTCTTTACTTTCCTCCCTACTCATCTATGCCTTTTTGTCAGTTTCCTTTTGTTTTCCCACATGGTTTTTCTCTGTCTTAATCTTTGCAGTTTTTTGTTTGAGATTGTTCTATTCTTGTCTTCACTTCTTTGCAGTTCTAGTGGTGTTTTCTCTCAAGTTCTTGGCTATTCAATGTGCATATTTTTGGGTCCTTATTCCTTTTGGAGTTTCTTTTGTGTGTGTTTTACTCCTGGGAGAGGATCCCCTAGGCTCTCTTTTGAGTGTGTTTTATTTTGGATGTAGTGATGATCCTTTTCTCGTTCTTTGTACTTTTTGTTTTAGATAAATAAAGTTCCCTCCAGAGTCTTTTTTCTTAAAAAAAAAACCAAAACCAGTCATGCTTGGCAAAGTGTGACATGAACCTAGTCTTGATAACTCAAAACAAAATAAGCTCAGACAACCAAGCTAGAAAACAACTGAGTGAAAGGCTCATACATGGAAAATACCCTTAATATCATATAAAAATCTATTTAAAGAAGAGGAAAAAAATGTAACTATATGACCAAAAATGTTTACTCATATAAAAAAATCAACTCTCTACACATGCAAAGGCATTTTTTGGGACAAACAACATATCAAGTGTCATCGGTCGTCCAACCTCTAATCAGCCTTCTATCCTTGGCTGGCCACCCCTCCAATCGACCTTCCTTGGTCGAACACTTCTTCAGGCGGCTTTCTTTGGCCGACCACTTCTCTAGACAGCCTTCCTTGCAGACCAAATCTCCAGTCATCCTTCCTTGGACGACCACTTCACAAGCTAGCCGACGTGGCCAGTCTACCTAATTAGGCGACCACGTATCTAGCTGACCGCTGACCAAAGCCCCGTTCCAACAACCAAAGAGCTCCCAAGCTATAGACCCAGATGATAAAAGAATAGAATACCCTCTGCTGCTCTCATTAAAATAAGGCTAATTATGCAATTTAATATTTCATCCCTTCTACCTTTTATAAATAAAATGACTATACATGTATGGGACACCTATGGCTCTTCTCTCTCAATCCCTCTAATGTAGGGAGAACACTCTCTTCATTCTAATGTATCACTACATTCAAGAAATAAAATGAAGGTGTCCCATACATGTAGTGATACATTAGAATGAAGAGCCCGGGTACACCCTTCTTTGTTGATGCGGGGCAAGTTTTCCTCTCCCTCTCTCTCTCTTCCTCTTTCTTTCAGTTGTTTAGTACTCTCTATCCCTTAGGTATGATCTATATGATAAATTTGAATTCAACAGTAACGTTATCATATTGTACTATCTCCTTTATAAATAGGAGTTCATTTTATGAATAAAAGAGGATGAACACATTAGAAACAATGTATTGTTGTTCACTCTTTTCTTTGTCTTTTTATCTCTTATGACTTATACTCTATCCCTTGAGGTGTGATTCACGAAAAAATTATGATCCAACATCTATTGCTGAATCCTAATCTATCCTTGAATCACACTTCAGAGTTAGAGCATAAGACATGAGAGAGAGAGAGAGAGAGAGTGTGGCATGGAAAGAAGTGCATAAAAATGAACAGTCGATTAATCCATTCTCATAAAATGTTCCCCTTATTTATAAAGAAAGAGTGCAACATTTGAAGTTTTATATTTGCCCTTGCTTTAATGGGGGCCTTACAAATTATTTTAAGTATTTTAAATACATGAGCTTGTAGCTTGTCCACCTTCTGGCTTTATGGACTAAGTTTCGTAGGCTTCGGTTCAATAAGGCTTGCTTGTTTGGCTATGCTAAGTTGGCATAACCGGTCAGTTGAACTTATCTAATATTAAGTTAGTATGACTTCTGTGGTCGGCATGATATTGTCATTTGACCGAACTATCCTGATTATCGACCCTTATTCCCTTAACAAATGAGGAGCTCATGTAGGCCGAACAAGACTAGGCTATCGAGCAAAGGATGAATCACCGTAACCTGATAGATAACTCATTCTTTAAAAAGGGGGCCATTTAAGATATTTGTGGGCTATGTTATTACTGATTCTTGTCTTCTGATGATGAACCTCATGAGTGTTTACTAAACTGCTAGTAATACTAAACTATTTCTTTGAGTGCGGTTGCAACAATAGGCATGTCGATGCCTTTGCTCGTCTCTTTTAGCCTTAGTCCTTGGTTCGGGTGGTCTACACCTGGTCGACTTCCAGCTCCATTTCACGGGGTTGCATCTAAGTCGTTCCTTTGTTCTTCTGTCAGTGGGTCCTCCATGGTTGTTCTTCCTTTTTCAAGCCCTATCATATATATATTCAGCGCATCAAAAGTTCCGGTAAGAGAAAAGCACATTGAAGTCCTGGTCAGACGCAAACTCCAACGTATCTCATTATACACGGTTCTCTTTTTTCAGCTTGTTCATCAAAGATAAAGAAGCAGACAACAATCAAATGCAAGAAAAGAATAATTTTCTTCTTTCTATTTAATTAATTTTATCTAAAAATTTAGATATTTTTATTAATGCGAGCTAATTGTTAAAATTATATCTTATCTCCTTTATTTTTTAAAGACCATGCTTTTTGCTTTATTTTTATAATTCTAAAGTAAATTTTTTTTATTAATATGTAATATAATATATAAATATGAGAAAGAACACAATTCGATAACATAATTTAATCAAAGTTTATTTTTCAGGAACACTTTGAATATTTATATGATATTGTTTGTCTATATATAATAGGGGTTGTTGTAATTAAACTAATAATATATTTTTATACTGTAATTAAACTAAGAAAATATTTTTATAAAATTAAATACATTATGTCCTACAAAAGATTTAATTATATGAAAATCTAGTTAAAAATAGAGAGCTCAAAAAATTCATTGCAGCATTAGGATCGATTTTCTATGCAAATTTTAGCCAAGATGAACAAGTGCATTATCAAATTTTCAGTAGTTTGATCGTGACACGCATAGATACATCGGTTCGATAGTTCCGAAAGATCACCTGGGCGGTTAATTTGTAAATATCAATATTTCAGGTGATTTGTATATAATTACCCTTAAACTTCTTACTTATAATTGTGGTTTACTAGATAATTTCTTATCACAGAAAAATCTCAAGTCTTAACTCATTATAATTTATGAGTACACACACTGATAAAATTTTAAGGAAAAATCATAATTTTAATATGAAAATTTTGTAAAAAAGAAAAATCACATGACTTAGAGTCTGTATGGGGCAGCTGCAGTTTATCCAGCTTCTGTTGATCAACAGTTTATCCTGATAATCTGCTGATGAGCAGCTGATCCGAATAAACTGGCTGGCTGTTTGGTTTGTGCGTTTGGAAAACAACTGATTCTGGATAAATGACTATTCTGCGCCTATTCTGGATAAAATATTTAGCTGTTTGGTTTGTGCGTTTTGTAAACAGCTTATTTGTAGACTTTTTTTTAGTTAAATGAAGAATCTGTCATGCATAATTTGTAATTTTCTTAACAAAATTAAAGTTCAATTGTTAAGATATAAAAATACAAAAAAATTGAGCTAAAAACGACATACATACTTTTTTAAAGCGGCAATTACGTTCATACTCTGCTCACAAGGTTAGTTTATAAATAAAATACTACTAACATTTTGTATGTTGTCATAAATTACAACCTGCCAAGCATTGAACAGAAAATATTCCTTATTGTATCATCAACATTCCAGCATAGTAGTTAGAAGAACTCCAACACAAATTGAATGTGACACAAATAGGTTGGTAGAATGAAAAACATAATATCACACAAGTTGTAGAATGAAATGTTCTTCAATGCTCTAAATTTAAAGCCCAATGAAATGAGTTGGGCAAGATTCAAAGGCTTAAAAAGCTCGTTTAGAATTGTTTGAGAAAACTCCTAATATACTAACAGTTACTCTTAAGTATTAACTTCAAATTTTCAAGATAAACGAATGTCCTTCCAAACAAAACATCCTCTTACATTTTGTTACAACTTGCATATCAATTTACAACTACTTCTAAAGCACCGCAACCTTAATCTTAACACAATTTTTACCAAACAATTATATGTTTTACAGGACACAAAAAACTAAAGCACAACATCACAGAAAAACGCTGAAACCAATCCCAATAAAGGCATGCAGCTATAAAATCAAACCACTCTATATAGAAAATTAAGGCTTGAATAATTCATGATGTTAGTACTCTCGCATATAAAACTATTCAACAATACATAAAAGAAAAAAAAGGAGAATTAGAAAATGAAAACAATAGGATTTCTAAAAAAAGATAGATCAAACATATAATTAGCTGAAAAAGATTGCAACTTGGCCGGCAACATGTGAAGATTGAAAAGTGAATGCAAGGCACAAGAGAACGATAAGAGGAAAGATAAACCCGCCAGAGCATGAGGTATTTGCCGCTGCAAGCATTGCTGGTTGGAGGAGCGGAGAAGGTTGTGGAGGCTGCCGGTGCCGAGGTAGACGACGAGCTTAAAGTGGTATATGCAAAATGGAAGGGGCCGAGAGAAGCGAGAGATGCTTCCCTCGAGATCGAGTGTGAGATGAGGACGGGTAGGGGCCTATGCAAAGCGAGAGGCGAGGGACACTAGATCAAGCTAGGGAATGTGATGGAGCGACAGAGGAGATGGAGAGCAGAAGGGGCACAGGAGGAATAAAACTTCAAATGCAAATTGAAAATGCGGACCACAGGCTTCATGCCACGGCTCACGTCTTTAAGAAATTAAAAACGGGGTTTTGGAATAAGCAGATCGAACGTGCGATCCAAACAGGAGGGCGGCGTTCTCAAAACACTGCCCACACTTATAAGCTGTCCCAAACGGGCCCTTAATCCAATCAAAATAATCCCATATATTATTGCAAGCACATTGCTACACTCTTTAACTTAACCAGGGAAATTGAAATTACAAAATTTTATTGAAATTATAATTACTTTGAGATAACGAAATAAGTAAAAATATATGAGAGTAATATATATTGTTATGGTGGAGCCCGGTTAATATTAAATTATATATATATATATATATATATATATATATATATATATACATACATACATA
>NEWO01000264.1:879633-899931 GCA_003013225.1 Phalaenopsis aphrodite
CAAAAATGATGTCTGGCTAGGACAACCAAACCAGTAAAGAACTGTAACTAGAACATCGGAAAAGACTACCTAGCATCCTAGTTTTTATTCTAGCTCACCATTTAACATATAATGTCCTATCACGACGACATCTAAGTGAGCGCAAGGTTAAGTCAGAAGGTTTGCATATGTTTTGATAGGGTCGTCGTCTTCAACACCATCCTACGGATCTAAGAATTCTAAAAAGTGTCACTTGATGCAAGTTTTGAAAAACCCAAGTCCTAAAAGGCTGACCTTACATAAGGTCTAAGATAGGGATGTAAGCAGTTTCAAAATAGGTTTTAAAAATATAATGCATAAAGTAGTAAAAATATTTATATTTTTATAGTTGTAAAATAGGTCCTAAGAAAGAAAAGCCTAGTAGCACCTAGTAGAACCATTGGAACCTTAGCACAACATACAAATGATAGCCCACTGTGCGATAGCTAGTATTATCCACTGAGACATCCTCGCTAGCAATACTAGCTGACACGTCGTGACTGATAGAGGACATGTCGTGACTGATAGAGGGTAACTCAGCTAACAAGCCAGCTTCATTGTTAAGACTGTTGGAGAGCACATGCAAATGCAACATGGTGTGATTGTCCTATCAAATTAGGGACGATCAAAAGATGGAAAACATTCACCACTAGTGTACAGAGGCATATACTAATGATGAATGTGTCGATGATGATGATTGGTGCATTCAAAACATACAACACAAGTGAGGAAGAGTGTGTCGAGAAGGTATTGACTCTGGAGTAAGTTTACCAAGGAGGCAGTGACTCAGGACTGAGTATGCCGAGGATATAATGCTTCACAGAGTGCCTCACCGAGTGAGTGTACCGAGGAGTTAGTGACTCGAGACGTGAGTGTGCTGAGGAGGCATGTGTAGGTAATAATACTTGGAGGATACATGTGGCAGTCTAGAGTGCTGTCATAGAAGGAAAGTGGTGTAATTCCCGTTAGAGAGAATTAAACACCAGGTAGGCTTGGTATGCAAGCCATCCTCAAAGAAATACACGTGAGTGTCTGGAACGAGTGTGTGTGAATAGTGACTCCAACTGACTCAAACATGTAAGTCGTGAACATGCAAGATGTCAAGCAATGCAAACATGTACGAGTGCACTAATGTGAGTGCAAACACTAGTGACGTGGGGCACCATAAATTAAAGATGTCACAGAGATATACATGAAGGGTTGTTCCAAAGATGAGCATAGCTGCCCACCGCGAGCATATGGAAGCATAGCTCATGGATGCACAACTGGGTGTGTGGTGCGAATGCACTCATGCAAGTAAAATGAAATAATCATGCAATGATATATAATTCAAATAGTGTTTATCAATATGATTAAACCGGTAGCGGTTGATCAATAAAAATAATTAAAAGTGGTCGATCGAGTCGATCGGGGCAGTGGCGGTCAATCGGTTGTGTCGACAAAAGCAGTTGATTGGACCGACGTAGGAGACTGATTGATGAAGAAGGATCGGTCGGAACGATTGGACCAGTTTTGGTCAATCAGTAGAGCCGACAAAGGTGGTCGGTCATATTGATGTGGGCGAATGATGGGTGAAAAAATTTTGATCGAATCGATTGAACTGATGGTGATCGATTGAGGTCCGATAGATCGAACTGATGAAGACATGTGCAAAATTAATATTTCAATGCAAATTTTTGAAATTCATGCTAAACACACCAACGAGAATGCAAACACATGCATGAAATAGTGGTCGGTTGATTTTGACGATGGAGTCGGGCTTGCCCTAACGACCTCATAGGGTTATAGGGTAGGATGGTAAAAAATTACTGTGCAGAACGATGCCGCAAAGGATTTCAAGAGCATAAAATCCTTCACAATATAAAGAATGGTGAAATTCATGAGAATTTCCATTTCTTAGACCTCCATGTAAATGTCATTATTCCCATCCAAAGAATAAAATTGTTGGCACATACGTGGGATTGTCGGAATCCCAATTTGGGGGTTAGGGAGACTAGAATATGATAGGTTCACTCATAGATTTGCAAAGGGGAACACAAAGCTCCTAACCCTATGGGACTTCCTCTAGGCACAATAATCCTAACTTAATTTCTCTAACATAGACCTAGGGGGCTTACTAGGAATGAAGGAACAAAGGCTCGAAGAAATCTCACTGCCACGAAGGTTGAGGATGCGTTCTCTTTGACTATCCACACTCTGACTTCGATGGGAAGAAGTTCTCCTATTCCCTTAGGAGAGATGAAGCTCTCCTATTCTCCGCAATGTAGCTTCTTCAAGCAAAGCTCCTCACACAGTCAAGGAAAGTGGTGGAGCGAAAAGAAGAAGATGAAGGAAAAGAGTTTTTAGTGGAAGGAAAAGAAGAAGATGAGAAAGAAGAGGCTGTAGTGAGCAAGACCTTCTTCTTACCTTTCTCTCAATCTCCTCACCTCCAAGCCTCCAAGAAAATCTTCTAGCTCTAAGGAACAAGATGAAGAACCTGAAAGCTCTCTCACATAGAAGATCTAAGGAACTCTAAAAACTAGAATGGAGGAGAGGAAGAGGCTACCTTGGTTTCTCCTCCATTTTTGTTGAGAATGCATGCTTTTTCCTCCTCCTCAAGCTCCAAGTGTCCAAAATATGGACAGATATCCACCATTTGCTTTGTCTATCTGCAAATCTTGTGATCATTCCTGAGAATAATCATTTTAGGTCACATAAAACTATTCTCGGTAAAATTTGGCAAAGATGCTGAGAACAAAAGTTAGAGAGACGGATAAACCAACATGGTCACATTCTAGGCTCTGAATTTGGGTGGCATGGTCACGCCACCCTTAGGTGTGTTCATGCTGGCTAAGAACCTTCAGGCACCTCCAAGATTTGGCAGAGATGCTGAGGACAAAAATCAGAGAGATAAATGAACCGGCGTGGTCACAATAGAAACATGGTGTAATTACATTGAGCTCTAAATTTGGGTGGCGCGGTCATTCCATCCTCGAGTGTGGTCATTCTACTTGAGAACCTTTAGGTGCCTCTAGAGATTCAGGCTTGGTCAAGGCCAAGACAAGGTGTAATTACGTTGGGCTTTATGTCTGGGTGGCATGGTCACATCACAATTAGGCGTGGTCACGCCATGCTGGATCTTCGAGTACCTTTTCGAAGCTTTTGGCATGAGCACTACGGGATTTGGACATGGCAGGCCATAGGTTGGGTGTGGCCATGCCCAATCTAGGCATGGTGACTCCGGACCCCAAAAGAGTTGGGCCTCTGGAAATGTCTAACGAAGGGGATTTTCGAGCCACATGAGAACCTCAGAGGACTGGATATGAGCAAGACATGGAGGTTGTAAGCACGTCTCAAAGCTCAAGTGGAGGATTCATATGTGTGTCGCTGCGTAAAAATGTTTCTAGCACTAAATCCATCGGTCCATACCTTAAGTTTTCAAAGTACGAGCACGTGTAAAGTAATTTTGTCAATGTTTTGTGTTACGAGAATATCTGTATTATCAAGATATAGCCTTACGACGCAAGAATGAACAACGAGGTGGAAGACATTAGAAGTAGATGCAACCTCCACAATGGTCGCTTCAGAGCATGATTATGGTGGTGTAAGAAAATCTTGTTAGATTTGAGGCGCTCGCTGGAAGACCCAATAGATTCCTTGAGTCACAATAGACCACATATGATCTCAATGGGGTCTCGTATTGCCCAGAAAGGTTTCCCGTATGTGTTGCATCAAACATGGTTGCCAACAATCACCATATTTCTCTTGCCACTATTATTGCATATACTCTAGCATATGTGGAAGCTTTTTGCATTGGTAGCTATGATTTCTTGTTAAAATAAACAAAAGGATGTGTGTTTTGTATCAATACAAATCCAATAACTATCCCTAAAGCATCCATTTCAATAAAAAATGACAAATGTGAATACAAGTCATGACATCATGTTCTTCTTAATAGCTATAAATGCTTCCTAAGCTTGTTCAGTACATTTAAACCAATCTTTAGCTAGAAGAGTTATTAAATATGAAACCTCTAAACATATGACCTTTGAAGAGGCTTAGGAGAAGCTTTGCTCTCGATTGTCAACTAAAATATAATCACTTGGATGAATTTAGATTTCTTAGGTCCATTTCAAGGGAGATACTTGAAAAATTAGAAAACTCTTCCATCCACTTTAGGTTTAACTTTTCCAAAATTAAGATTTTAGACATTTTAAAACATCAAAACCATAATCACTTCAAACTAAACCCATAATTAGTAAATTAAACATTTATCTTTAAGGAAAGTTAACTTCTTTTTAATAGGATTGATATCGAGTCATAATATGTTTACTACTTGATCGATATGTGTACTTGCATAATTGACATGTGCTTCATTCCATCGCGAATCAATGAATATACTAATTATCAAAATGCATGCAAGATTTTACTTTTAGGTCATCAAAATTTGTGCTCTCTTCACACATGCAATTGGGTTACAGATCAGGTGGTGACAAGTAGAAATCTTATTGAGTATTTAAAAATGATATTTGTAAATTTGTATTTAATCTAAATTTGAATATTTAAATAACCCGATCAACATTTATGTTCAAATAAAAGGCTCTCACTCAGTCACTTCTAGAGCACTTGTAGCTTGCAATCTTAATTATAAGTCAACTAGTGACTAAATTCAAACTTGTCATCCTGGTTGCCAACTTTATTATGGGTTTCATTTATACTCATTAAAGAACCATAGAGCTCCTATAAATTTGTGGTAGTTCTACTTATATTCAATTCCTTCTTTTTTAATTAAATGATTTAAGTAATAATTTTGTCATAAATATTCAAAGATATTTATGGGTGGATTGAATCACAACCTAACTTTCTTTATGGTGGAGGAGTTTTAGCACCTACATGAAAGCAAATATCATAATAAGTTTTCTCCGAATACTTAACATGGTGGCCTGTCGTCATCATCGACCTTGCCACATAAAGAAATGCATGTATAGGAGCATTACCCACACCAGAGAAGGCAAACACACAAGCACATAAGTTTTTCTTGTCATTTAAAAGAAGACGTTTGCATGTACTTATTTTTTTGCCATTCAGATGGCGCATACAGGGCTTTCGCCTGCATAAAAAACTTATAGATTTTATTCTTGAAGACAATGAAGTTTGTTCGGTTGGAGTGAATGCCGACATTCGAAAATTTTTTATTTGGTGAAGCAGCAGGCGACAAATGTCTCTCAATGTTTTTAAGAGAGAACAACAAATTTTTGTCGTTTCAGATAGCAACTGCCTTCTCCAGTTCAACGAACACGGTTTTTAAAAGAATTTGATAGAACGGTGAAGCAACTTCAAACGAATCCTTGCAATTACACTTTTCCATAACCACTTCATCGTATCAAACATCCACAATTAGATAACGATTGACAAGGTAACATTTATTAAACGATCAACTAGCATACAAAAAATTTAGTCTTAACAGAACGAAATCATGTTTCATATGTCCGCTTGCCAAGCAATTGAAAGCATCTCTTAATTTCTCACAACCATATGTCTAAATCTCTCCTTAATTTAATTCACTGTGACATATGTGGGTTTTATTATATAACAGAACAGACCCCACATAAACGTTTCTTAACTATCATTAATAATTGCACTCGATACACATGGAGTTTTCTACTTAAAGTAAATCTGATGCTTTTAGAGCTATTAAAACTTTTTTAAAGATCATTTCAACCTAATTTCATAAGAAAAGTGAAATATTTAAATCCATAATGCTAAAGAATTTACTCTTAATAAAACAACACCATGTTAGATTTGCCCACTTGCAAATCAATGAAAGCCTCCTTTCGTTTCTCACAACCATATGTTGAACTTCCCCTTTCATTTAATTCAATGAGGGCAAATATTTTAAAACTGTTCCTTCTTAAAATAAATTAGATGCTTTTACAACCATTCAAAATCTTTTTAATGTTATCTCAACCTAATCTCATAAGTAAAATAAAAATTTAGATCAGATAATGCTAAAGAAAAGAATCGTAATGAGTTATTGAATAATCATGGTATCATTTATCAATATTCATAAGTTGTACTTGTTGAAAGAAAACATCAACATATACTAAATGGTGCAAGAGGTTTATAGTTTTAGTAAAGAATTCCTATTCAATTGTGGAATGATTATATTTAAAGTGCCGTCCTTTGAATCAACCGAACACCCTTTTTTATCCTTAAGAAAAAATCTCCTTATAAAATTTTGTATAACACCACTGTAGATCAATCTAACTTTCATGTTTTGGAATTTCTCGTATTTGATTCCACTTTAACTAGTGAATGAACAAAATTTTCTCCATGCACTCGCATTTTATGTTCCCTAGCTATCCTCCATAAATGAAAGGGTATCAATTATATGACATTAAAACATAATAACTATTTATTTCATGTGATGTTTTACATGAAGACCAATTTCTTTTCCTCTCTATCGCCACACCATATATCAAAAGTGATCTTTTTCTTAATTTTGTCATCCCTAACACTATTAATGAGCATAGTTCTTCACTCAACATAACACAACAAGTTGAAACCTCAATAGTGAATAATTCTCTAACCCAGAATATCGTGAAAATTAAAGAAGCAAAATACTGTCTCCAAATCATATGTCAAGGCCGAATATAGAGCTTTAGCCAGCATCTTTTATGACAATCAAATAGCCATACATAACTCTACCAACCCTACTTTTTATAATTGTACAAAACATATAGAAATAGATTATCATTTCTTTCACGAGAAACTTATATGAGCCACATCAAAATTTATGCCTATTCAAACTAAACATCAACTCATTGATATCTTAACTAAAACCCTTCACGGCTACCAACATTCCTTTTAAGCACACGATGATCGTCATAAAAATTCACAACCCATGATATTGCCTACTTACTCTTCAATAACAATTTTATGTTATTTTTATTTGTTTTTATTCTGATATGCTTGATAAAAATAATTTTATTATGAATTTTTTAGTTAAATAATAATAATGATAATCACACATCATTAAAAAAATTACAATAATGCATGAGAAAGCCACGAGGCAACGCATGATTAGTATTTGTCTCATCCAAAATTTATGACATTAAAATTACATAAAAATAACATGAAACCACCCCCTTAAATAACATATCATCATCATTAGAAGGTAAATTATTATATTTTGAGCAACCTAGAATGTGAAATAAATCTTAGTTTAATCCAAGATTTTCCCTCTCTTAAAATCGTATGTTGTAAACCTTAAATTTGAGTCATTTCAAGAGTAGAGAGGTGTAACTGAAATGCATAAAATGTTATTGGCAATCGAAAAGATGGAACCCGAAGTGCAAGAAAGTCTGTGTCTGCCGGTTTGTAGCACCAAATGTCGCCGGCGATGGAAAAAAAGTAATCCTAAGGGCATATAAAAAGAAACGATCCTGAAGGGCAATAAAAGATTTTCAAAAGCAAGATAAACGGTTTACATTTCAAAAATTTTATTTTACTTTTGTCGCACAAACACATCAATAAATGTGTGTGGTAGGACTTTTGGCTTCATACCTTTTTAGAAGAGAAAATAATATTTTAAATCGAATTCACGCAAAAAAAAAAAAAAGAGTTAGGACATATTTCTGCATCCAGACTTCGGACGTAATATTTCTTCCTAAAGCTGAGACAGAGTAGAAAGCATGGCTTTGCGTGGCCTGCATAAGGCTTCCAGAGGAATTGCTTTAGGCATTGTGATGCCCGAGCCTTCCTTCATGTCCACCTCCTCCGATCCAATCCTTCTCCACTCAAAACATTGAATCAAAGTACCCAAAACCAAGCCCACCTCTCTCATGGCAAGTCCTTCCCCCGGGCATCTTCTTCTCCCCATTCCGAAAGGAATCATCTTCCCTCCTTCAACTTTGTTGTTTTGAAGAAACCTTTCTGGAAGAAACTTTGTCGGCTCCGGCCATATCAAAGGATCCCTTTGAATCATATAAGCATTCACCAAAAGCATCGTTCCCCTCGGTATATTATAGCCTCCTACCTTGCAATCTTCTAATGACTGATGAGGTGCAAGAAGGGGGCCTCCTGGATACATTCGAAGCGTCTCGTTGATGACACAGTGGAGATATGGAAGTTTGTCGAGATCTGACTCTTCAAGTAGGCGACCATTCTCTAATTTCTCATCAATTTCTTCCCCAAGCCTCGCAAGTTTTGTAGGATTGTTTAGTAGGAGAGACATTGCCCATTCTATAGTGTTTGATGACGTATCTGTTCCTGCTGCTAACAAATTCTGTAACAGAGAGAATAATGAAGGGCTTTAGATATATTGTAACTGTGGTATGAGAGAATAACAGAGGCTAATAATAGAGTCAAGGTTTTAGATATAAGGTAACCGTAGTAAGAGCCTTGATGAAACGATCATCATATTGTTCGGGATAGGTTCTCTGGAGTGATAAGAGAGATTCTATCATTGTTCTATGATTCCTTTCATCTTCCTTTGATAACTTTCCTACTTCTTCTTCTTCCACCTTTATGTTTCTCCTACACTCATCTAGAAGAGCCTGCATAAAATCATCCTTGTAACCGTGAATCCGAGCGAGCTTACTCCACGCTCTTCGTCGAGCAAACCACCCTACCAATATAGGAAGGAAGTCTCCAATGTTCGAAACACCACTAAGAGTAAAACCCTCTTCGACTATCTCTCTAAAGCGCCGCGCCTCCCCATCGTCAAACTCATCACCATAGTATCGCTTTCCGACCATCATCTGCATCATCACGTTCATGGCCAGACCAAAAAGCCGCGACTTGAGCTCCACCCTCGTGAAATCCGCATGAGTGGAATCACGAAAGAGTCGACGAGCTAAGGCTCGGGCCTCGTCTGCCCGGACATCTGAGAAGAAGGCGAGGCGGTGCCCTGAAAGGATTTCGACGGTGGCTATGCGGCGCATATCGCGCCACAGAGGGCCATAGGAGGCGGATGCTATGCTGGAGTAGTTGTAGGTGGAGGCGCGGGAGGAGGGAAATTTGGGGCGGTCGGCGAAGGAGAGGTCGTTGGTGGTGAAGCATTCTTCAGCGAGGGAGGCGGAGGAGACGACGAGGACTGGGCGGATGCCGAAGTGAAGGAGGAGAATCGGGCCGTGTTGGGCCGAGAGACGTGCAAGGGATTGATGGAGCGGTTTTTGGAGGAGGTGGAGGTGGCCGAGGATGGGAAGGGAATTAGGAGGGCTTGGAGGAAGTTTCTTCTTCTTGTTGTTCTTGCCGTTGGTTAGTAAGTGTTTGGTTAGGAGGAAGATGGAAAGGAGGAGAGCTAAGTAGCTGAAAATGGAGATCCCTTCCATGGCGGAAAGATTAATAATTTCACTGCAGAAGAGATTTAATTGATTTGTGCATTCAAACTTCGAAGACTAATCAATATATAGAATTTTCCATGCTCAAATTTTGAATAGCTGAGATTGGTGAGGTCAATCGAGACAGCTGCCATCTGGATTGGCAACATTTACATATACCACTTAATTTTAACATATTTACATAACCAACACTTGGGTCTTATTTTTAATATTTATATCAAATAAATCTTTAATATCACATCAGAATACGATTTTTTTTATCTCAAGAAAATAAAATAAGTCTAATCATGTAAACGTGTGAAGTGATGCGTATGTAAAAATGGAAGTTTGGAGGGTAGAAATTAAAATAAATAGGTATTGAGTGTGGTGGGTATGAAAATCTTCCTATAAGCTATTAATTTGTTAGGCGTTGAATGTTCATCAAATACGAAGACTTTTTCTATAATACAAAAAAAAAAAAAAACATTATTATAGGCAAAAAAAAAATTGTGATAAAGAAATGATAGTTTTATATCATAATTTTGCACAAAATTTTCATATAAAGATGTATAAAATATAATAACAATATAGATATCAGAGTTTATATTTACAAAATGTTGAGGAAAAAATCTCGAGACTTGGCCCAAGATGAATAACATACCAACTAATATATTAGCTATATATAACAATATTTTATTGAGGTCTAGTTTCTTCCTTAGAAGTCTAGGATCTAGCCATATGACTTTCTTGTTGACTATTCCTAGAGGACTAATGATGGAACCCTCACCAATTAAAATTCTAATACTTTTTTTATTCATCTTGAAGTTACACATGTTGGTTTTAACCTCTAGCACTTAGTAGTTTGAGTCAAAATAAGAAGCTCAAGGAGGGGTTCCCCATAGGACTATTTGACCTTAGGGTTGACCATGGGTGGTATGGTTTTGGTCAGGTCTACACATACACACATGAACCTTTCATCTTCACTCACAATCTCAACTATTAACCTAAATATNCAGAGTTTTTATTTAGAAAATGTTGAGGAAAAAAATCTTGAGACTTGGCCCTAGATGAATAACATACCAACTAATATATTAGCTATATATAACAATATTTTATTGAGGTCTAGTTTCTTTCTTAGAAGCCTAGGATCTAGCCATAGGATTTTCTTGTTGACTATTCCTAGAGGACCAGTGATGGGACCCTCACCAATTAAAATTTTAATACTTTTTTTGCTCATCTTGAAGTTACACACGTTGGTTTTAACCTCTAGCATTTAGTAGTTTGAGTCAAAATAAAGAAGCTCAAGGAGGGGTTCCCCATAGGACTGTTTGACCTTGGGGTTGACCATGGGTGGTATGGTTTTGGTCAGGTCTACACATACACACATGAACCTTTCATCTTCACTCACAATCTCAACTATTAACCTAAATATGCTTAACCTGGTTCCTTACCTCTATTGGAAACACATGTGGATGGTCCCCTAAATCATTAGACCTGAGCTAGGGTTTGGCTAAGAACAACACATGGAGGATCCATAATGGGAGTTCCCTTGGTCTCATGGCTCAAATAGAGTGACCTCATGATTAACATTCTCAATCAATCCCAATTTTGCCAAATTCCCAATTTTGACCCTTCTTGCCCCAAATTTCACAAATATATCAAATTTCCCTTAAACCCTAAATTTTCCAAAAATTTCCAAAATTACCCAAATTCTCAAAATCTTTTCAAAAATCATTTCAAACCATTCCAAATCACTCAAATGACCAAAATACTTCAAAATTTTCAAAAATTCCTAAAATTACCTAAATTCTCTAAATCTCTTCAAAAATCATTTCAAACGATTTTAAATCACTCAAATTGACCAAAATACCTTAAATTTTCCAAAATTCCCAAAATACCCCCAAAATCCCAAAAAATACTAAAATACCCCCAAAACCCCAAAAATTCCAAAAATTCCCAAAATCTCCAAAATCACTTCAATTGTCCCCAAAATCAATTTCAACCACTCCATTGAGCCCAATTTGACTAAATTGACCAATTTTGACCAAAATCCTCATATTTCTTTAAAGGCCCAAATTCTCCAATTCATCCCCAATGTCCACCAAATTATCTTTAATCTCACCCAATTTCAATTCTAAATAAAAATTCATCATATCCAATTCCAATTGAATCCAAATTCAAACCCAATTGAGCCAATTTCACTAACCAAATTTCAAGCCAAATTTAAAATCCCCAAATTTGTACCTAAGTCTAAATTCCATCAAATTGAACTTCATAACTCCATAATTTTCACTTAATTGATATCCAAAACTCTTCATGACAATCTTTTAGACCAACTTAAACCATCAATTGACCAAAGTCCTAACCCAAGCCCAATCCAAACTCAAGTCTAGCCCAAATGCCCCAAAATTGACCATGAGCCAAATTCCACTAAACAAACCAATTTAAAATCACACAATTCCTTTTCCAAATTTCTCATGACAATCATCCACATCAATCTGATCAATCCCTTGACCCAAATTTCATCCCAAACCCAACATGGACCCAAGTTCAAAGCAAAACCCTAATTTTGAACCTAAATCCCAAATTGACTCAAATCTTTTACATTAATCAATCTTAACCCTCTCCTGCCCTGGTTAGCCACCTAGGATGCTAATCAGATCACCCAAGACCCAAGAATTGAGCCATGGAGCAAGGGCCCCCCAAATTAAGGAGATATGTGATACACCTAAAATATATAATCTTTATATACATATTTTTATACATATTTTTGAGATATTGCGTTTTAATGAAAGGTATTTATGTGTTTTTTCTTTTAGGTACATTTAAATTGATAAAAAATGATGAAAGGAGTCAAAAAAATCAAATTTGGAGCAAAAATTAAGAAGGTGTGAAATTGAACTGAGACGCCTAAGCGCCCAGGACAGGCGCTTATGCGTCGTGAAGCAGAGAAAGCTGTGCCTAAGTGCCAAGTATCTTGTACTTAAACGCCAGAAGTAGTGATTTGATGATTCAAGGAATTTGGACAAAATTTTGAAGATATGTTTGAAGCAACCTTGGTGAAAACGTGAGAAATAATTAATGAACACGAAAATTCATTCAATTGACTTTTGAAAGAAGACAAATTCTAGAAGATTCATTGAATGTGGACACATTTTGAAGAGACACCATTACACCTTTTGAAAAATTATAAAAGAAGATTTGGATTGAAGAGAAGATAGACATCCATCCAAAGCTAACCACCACACGCCACCGCCGCCACCACCTCCACTTTTCTTTTTATTTTATGTTTTAGTTTGTATTATAAGTGAAGGAAGAGATTCAAAGGAACTTCAAAACTTTGGTGGAGAGGATTTGAGATAAGTTTTTATCTTTGTGACTATATTTGGTTTTAATTTAGACTTCTTGTACGAGTGCATGGTTTCTAATTTCAAACTTAAGTGTGATTATGTTTTCTTCATAAATTATGAGTAGTTTTCTCAATCTTTTTCCTTAAAATGATAAGTGATTAAGTATTAGATGGAAGTTGTGTGAAATATCAGCCTTTAATGTTGGAAGAAGTTGTGATGATTTTAAACTTTGTACTTCATTTACTTCTCAATTTGGCCAATTAAGATGTTAATACCAGTTGTGAGAACATGTAAAATCTGAGATGATATTTTCTTAGTCAACAAATGGTAAGAATCACATTTGATTTCATGTATGAGAATGTAGTTCATAGGATTAAGTGAAAATAAATAGGGAAATAAACTTTGAAGAGTGTAGAATTAGAGAACATTAGAGTGACATACTAAAACGCCCAATTTTATTTATAGTTTTAGGTTTTGATACGAGATGTTAGCCCCCAGGTGGAGGGAGAAGAGGGAACTCTAGAGTGAGAGACAGTATCTTTCTTACCTAACCCGTCTTTAAGACTATTCAAACTGTAAATTATTCAATGTTCTTTATAACATCTCTAGTAAGGGTAAAGAATATTATTGCTCCTATGTGGCACAATACAATTTGAATACTTATACAACAAAATTCCTATAATGTTACTGATTCATGATAAAAAAAAGATATTAGTTAAATTGTCTTCATCTTGCAAATATCTAGTTAAGTTAGTTAGTTGCTTACTTTAATTGCAATTATCAAAAATTACAAAAAGAATCGAACTTTCATTTTTATTATAGCAATCTAGAGTTTAAGTAAGAATAATTTGCTAAATGAAATTTGTTATCTAATTTCTTCTATTTTATAATTACATATTGTAGTTTTCTCTGTGGGTTCGATTTTTGGGGTTTAATCAAAAAGTTCTATATTACTTTATAACGACACGTATACTTGTTTAGTATCCCGTATTAAATATAATAGTTGAGTTCTTATTTGTTTTGAAGCCAAGTTTGTGTCCAGCTGTTGCACGAGATCAAGTTTTGGCGTTGTTGTAAAGCAAGAATTATAATTAAGGAAAATTAAGAATAAAATTGCATACATTGCATGAACAACTATAAAGAGAATCAGGATCAATATTGGCTAAACTCTTCCCCCCCATGCAATCAGCCATCAAACCTCCATTGTAATCACAATTAGGACTTCTCTGACCCTCCCTGACTCTGCTAGCCACCAGCTTAGCTCTAGAACACCACCCTAGTCCCCATAAAGCTCAAATCAGAGGGAACCTTCCCTCCTTTAAACCCAAAATTGAACTCATCCACTGTGGCACTTCCCCATTTCCCAGAAAGCTCATATACTTCTAAAAAATTGTGTTCTTAATGACAAATTGTTTAATATCTCAAGCAATATTTTCCAATTTTTCTATCAAGTTGATAGTTCATCGGGTAAAATTTCTAAACAATTTTATGTTTTGACTTTCCCAGTGGTTGTTTATGTGATTTGGTACCTATTGAATCTAAAATCTATCACATCCACGGGGTAATTTCTTATAAGAGTAGGAAATGAAAATTCCGGAATTCTATTCCTGCTTATAATGCTCAATTTTACAAAATTTAATTTTCTTATTTCTTCTAGTTTTTTTTTCGAGTAACTTTTGTTTCTTTCAGTTTTCTTTGGTTTTTCATTTTTTTGCTTATTTTTTTCTGCAAATAGGAACTATTTTTTCACCGTAAGTGTTGTCATTGTTTTTAGCCTGATCTTAGTTTTATGTTGTGTTCTGTCATTGGTTTCTGATCTTAGCTTCTTGCCTGATCAATTTTATTATTTTTTTATTTTTCTAAGCTTTTTAGACTTTTGGTTGGTGTTATTTTTCTTTTTGGTTGCTTATTTTTTCTTCTTATTTCTGCTTGCTTTTTCCTGCGGTTGTGCTGTGTTATTTTAATGATTTTACAATTTCACTGTAATGTACGTTGTCCTTTCTTTTTCTGTCAAATCTTATTTTCAAACGCTGTGATTGGTATATGGTTTTGTTTTCTACGTTGCTTTTGTTCTTTCTTTCATTGCCTGATCTTAGCTTCGTTCTGCGAATGGTATTGTTTATTATTTTATTGTCTGATTTTGGCTAAATGTTGTGATTGGTATTAATCTATGATGAACTCCAACCTTATTACAATTCAACCATATACTAAATACATTTTTTATATATTTAATATTTTAGGATGTAATTATAATACGTATCTGCAGGTAAGGTTTGAGATCGGGGGTTTTTTACTTCTTTTGTTTCGATGATCTTATTTTAGTTTTCTTTATATTATTAGTTTGTTGGTTCTACTCTTCTTGCTTCTCTTTCCTTGCATAATCTCTTATTTCACTTTGGGGATTGGTCGCGCTTCCAAATGTTGTTGTGGCTTTCTTTTTTCAAGCTTGCTTAGCTTGTTATTGGTTTTTTCTTTCATTTTTTTGTTTATTGGTGGTGTAAATGGTACCTATTTTTGTACTTATACCTTTTTTGAATATAGCTGGGCGTGATGCTCAATTTTTCTTAAAGAAAAAAACAATGATTATGTTAAATAGGATATTTGTAACTCGTTTATTATATCCGTGTTTTAAAAAATCTCGGCGTTGTCGTCGCGTCCCCGCGGTTTGGATCGAAAAATTGGCCGATCGGAGTTTAATAATAATTTTTTAAAATTTTCCAATAAATAGCCAGTAAACATTTTGTCTTTTCTCATGCTACTCTGCAACTTCAAAATATTCTTTTACGTGTACAAATGGAAGAGTGAAAGCACAATTAAATGTGACAAAGAGATTAAACAATAATTAAACATGAACTGGGATATAAATTACATAAAGATAAGCTATCTTATCTTTGCTATTTCAATTTTCTGGCCACATTATTTATTTATCATGATTTAGAAGTATTTCCTCCTTTGACTAAGAAAATGTTTTATAGGTTGATAACTTCTGCATCTATTGTATTTACAGTGCATGAAATTTGATAATAAGTTCCAAATTATTAAATAATTTTTATCAAATATATGATGAGATGGCAATGCACTGAGATATTAATATATAATCAGCATAATTTATGTCATAGGAAAATTAGCACGCGCAAATAGGGCTGTCAAAACGGCTCGTTGTTCACAAACAGCTCGTGTTCGACTGGTTAAGAAGCTCTTGTTCGGCTCGTTCGCTAAGTTAACGAGCCGAACACGAACAACACAACCAAATGTTTGTTCATTCGTGTTTGGCTCGTTTTGGCTCGAAATACTACTAATCAATTATATATAAATCTTTGATGAGTAGCATTTTTTAAGAAAATTTAATTGACTACAAGACTACAAAGATTTATAATCAATTAAAAATATTGATGAAGAAAATAGAATAACAATTATTAAATTAGATTCAAATGTTGTTTTAAATCTTGTCTCAATTCTTAACATCTTATGACTACGTGATTAGAGTTGTCAAAATGACTATTTGTTCGTGAATGGCTCGTGTTCGGCTCTCTAAGCAAACGAGTCGAATACGAACACACTTTTGGAGCTCCAAATATAAACAAGCCAAACACGAGATGTGCCTGGGCTCGCTTGTGTTCGGCTCGTTTAGACCCCTACGCACAAAATTCTTTTTACACTTAAGGAAATGATAAAAAATATGTGCTAAAATTTTTCTTACAAAAATATTTATTAATATGTTTTATGAAAAGATTACAGAGAGAAGAAATGATTAAAAGACCAATTTTTATTTTTATTTCTAAATATCAAATAATTGGGAGCCATTTTTGGCTCCCAACGATTAGCCAATTATTAAAGAAAAAAGAACTTTATGAAATGTCGCTTGTGCAACAGGCGACATTAGGTGTTCTCTAATAATAACAATGCCATTGGAACCAAAAAAAAATACTAAAAAAAATTATATCGGCATTGTCATTGTTATAATATTGGGCCTTTAATTTTTTTTTAAAATTTTTTGAAAAATTAATTTAGATTTTTAAACATGTCAATTATTTTAAAAGTGTCATTATAACTATCGGCTACGACAACAATAAATCTTTCTCCCGCTAAGTGGGGTCGCTACATAAATTTTTTTTTCTCCATTGCATCATATTTGAGGGTCTGTTTGGGGCAGCTGTTGATCATTAATAATTTGTTCTTGATAACCTGCAGATTATCATGATAAGTTGTTTTATTGTTTGGGATAACTTATGTAGAATAACTTATTGACAGCTATTGTTGGATAAATGATCATTTTGCCCATGTTTAGTAAAGTTGTTTGCAGTAGAACTGTATGAACAAAATAATAAATAAAACAGAAGCCACATGTCGAAACAAAAGCATGATCGCTGAAAACGTTGTCCAAATAACCCCGGATGATGAAACAGACTGCATGAATGCGTCCAGAACGTCGATTTTAGTTAGAAATGACATCCACTTCGCTGCGGGGACATGCACTAGCTAAAAACCCTCTCTCCCTATCTATCTCATGCAAGACAGCCACCACCCTCATTTTCGCAAAAAGCCTAGCTCACTCTGGGATTTCGCTCCAAACCGCCGACCGACAGTCCTCGCCCGCGACCACCTGGTTGCCGCCTCCTCTCCTCGTGCCAGTGGGCCCTTCCCTCAACTCTCGCGATCCCTCTCGACTCGAAATCGCGCACAAGCCATCGTCTCCTCCCCTCTTCGACGCGACTTTTCCGAACAAAGACGAGATCGAGGGCTCAGAAGTAATAAACTGCGATGGAATGTGGAACGCGGGGTAAAGGGAGCGGCCATAAACCATTCGGTTTAAAACATAAAACCATACGTGCGTTCCCCGACTGTCAGCCCCTGCGCACTAACCAAACTGCTCCAAGGCGTTATGAAAACACCGAGCGCTGAGATAAGCTGCGCCAAACGGGTCCCGAGTGTCACATTTTTTAATCCAATATGCCCATGTCTTTCTTGGTCCACCTCTGTCTTTCTTAACATTAGTTGAATCTCAAACATCTATCATCCTAATCTGACCATCAAATGATTGACGTTTAATGAGACCAAACAATCTACGATGACTCTCCTAGTTTTGTCTGCCACTTGAGTTACACCAATCCTATCGTAGATATATTCATTTCACATTTTGTCTCTAAGTGTAAAGCCACTCTTCAGCATAAGCAATCTCATCTTAGCAACACATAACTTAGTTTTATGCTTCTCTTTTAAACAACAACATTCAACACCATAGAGCATTGCATATCTCACTACCATCTTATAAAATTTTCCTTTCAGCCTAAGCGACACTTTTCTATCACACAATAGGCCCAAAGCATTACTCCACTTCAACCAACCAACTTGTATTCTACTAATAACATCCCCGTATATATCACCATCACTTTGAACAATGTCACTAGAGCTACAACTACTAAAATTACATCCATGTATTCAGTTTTAGTTCTACTCAAGCGGAGGCCTTTAGATGCCAATGTAAACCTCTATAATTCAAGTTTTTTCTGAGCTTTTGCTCTAGTCTTATCCACGAGAAGGATATCATCAATGGAAAACATGCACCATGGTACATCCTCCTGTAAATCTCCAGTATGAGCATCCATAACTAAAGCAAAAAATTATGGGCTTAAAGTCGTCCCTGATGTAATCCAACTAAAATAGGAAAATATTTGGGCAATCCTCCTTCTATTTGAATACAAGTAACAACACTTGTATACATAGCTTTAATGACTTGAATATAAGTCATATCAACACATTTCTTGTCTAGAACTCTCCAAAGGATATCTCTGGGAATCTTATCGTGAGATTTTCTAAATCAATAAAAATCATATGTTAATCCTCCTTTTTCTCTCTAAACTTCTCTATCAAACCCCTCAATAAATGTATAGCTTCCATAGCAGACTTGCCAAGCATAAATCCAAATTGATTATGAGAAATCCTTGTAATATGTCTTAACCAATGTTCAATTACATTTTCCCATAATTTTAAAGTATGACACATCAACCTAATTTCTTTATGATTTGCACGCTTTTTTGTTTCCTCTTTATTCTTAAAAATAGGGACCAAAACACTCTTCATCCATCCCTCGAGCATCTTTTTTAGTTTTTAAAATAATATTAAACAGTTTAGTAACCCAAGAAACTCCTATATATTTCCACACCATCAGATCCCACTGACTTTTCACCCTTAGTTTTCCTTAAAGCTTCTTAACAACTTTTTTTCTAATGTGATGGTATTAATTAAACATTTTTATATTATTAACGATATTAAGATAACTAAGGTTGATTGTAATTTTAGAAACCTTATTAAAAATTTTATTAAAATAACTCACCCCCTATGTTGAATATTTTTTTTATAAAAAAAACAATTTTTGATTTTCTTCTTTAATACACTTTACTAGAGTTAAATCTTTACATTTCTTTTTTTTTTATTTGGCTAGTTTATATATATATTTTTCACCCTCTTTAATATTTAATATATTATAAAGATCACTAAAAAATTAATTTTCAGCGCCACTAATTGTTCTCTCGGACTCATTACAAGTCATTTTTTTTCTGTTCTCTAAGCTTTTACCATTAAATCAATTTTTCATAACTTCTTATTTTATTATCTTTTCTTGCATATTATTATTCCACCGCCAATTATTTTATTTATTGAAAATTTTTCCTTTGATTCTCCAAATACATCTTTTGTCACTTGTTTAATAAAGTTTGTTACTTTATTCCACATAGAATTTGCTTCTAATGAACACCCCAAATCTTGAAATCTAAAAGTTTACTTATAAAAATAAATTTATTTGTGTCTTTGATGCGCCCTCATCTAGTTCTACCACAATGATTCCTAGCATTCTTTATTTTACAAGTCTTCATCCAAAATTCGAGAACTAATAATCAATATTGAATACTTAAATCATCACTTGGAATGTCCTTACTATATTTACATTTTCGAAAATCTCTTCTTGTCATAAAAAATAATCAATTTGTGTTTTATTAGATCAATTCTTGTAAGAAATAATATGCTCAACTGTTTTCTTAAATAAATAATTAGCAATAACAAAACCAGGTTAAAGCAAAATCTAATTTAGCTTTACCTTATAATCACTCAAAAACCGTAGCCATCATGAATATTTCTAAAATCTTCTACCACTCTGCCGACATGTCCTTTTAAATCTCCGCCAATAAATATTCTTTCTTCAAGAGATTTGATTTTTTTAAGTTTTCTAGGTCATTCCAAAATTTTTCTTTGGAGCCTATATCTAAACCTACTTGAGGAGCATAAGAACTTATAATATTAAAAATCTTAGTATCACTAATAATCTTAGAGGCTATCATTATATCTCCAATTACATTAATTTTTACAACATTATCTTTCAAACTCTTATTTATAATTACAACAACACCATTTCGAGCGTGGCCTGTACCTAAATACCAAAGTTTAAAATCTAAGTTATCAATCTCCTGAGACTTTTCTCTAACCCATTTAATTTCCTAAATACATAAGATATTTATCTTTCTATAAATCATAATATCAACTAATTTCATTAATTTACATGTAAGTATGTCAACGTTCCAAGATCCTATCATAATATTAGTTTCACGTACTAACTTCTTTACACGCATCCGTCC
>NEWO01000265.1:17182-60608 GCA_003013225.1 Phalaenopsis aphrodite
TGGACATTTTGGTCAAAGCCCCCAAATTTCCCTTTAAAGGTCCATATTTTCCCCAAATTACCCCAAATGTCTATCCAATTGGTCTCAATTTACCCCAATTTCAATTCTAAACTCAAATTCACTATTGATATGACCAATCTAGACCAAGTTATAGCTCAATTGGTCTATGATTTGAATCCAATTTTGAGCTAAACAAAAAAACCCAATTTTTGCCCTATGGCTTGGTTCCACCAAATTGAACCCATAACCCACTCAATTGGCCACAGCTTCTGTTAAAAAACCTTCATAACATCTCTATACATCAAAATTGACCTTCAATTTCATTTGATTTCAACCTAAGTCCAAAAGCCCCAAATTTGGCCCAAAGTGGCCACGTCTCAAAATCTCATTAAATTGATTGCCTTAGCCCAAAAATTTCCACTCCATCCCTTCATGAAAAATCTTCAAAACATCTCCCTTGATCATTTGAACCATTAAATTTGGACTTAGCCTAAGGCTAGCTCAACTTAGACCCATTTCTAGCCCAACATGCCCAAATTGACCTACCAATTGAACTCAAAATCACTTCAAACCTTCACCAAAGATCTTAATAAGAATCATATTCACAATATTGATCAATCAACAATTGACATGGCTGACCAAACCACCTTAAAGCAATCAAATTAACTCCACCTCACCCATTGGTTAGACCCTAAGACTGAGCTAAAACCCATCTAACCACCTAAAGTAAGCCATGGACCAAAAGTCCCCCAAATTTAGGGATCTTATTTCCAAAAATGAACATGCTTAAGATACCCTTACCAAAACTAAACCCCATTGCATTAAATTGCCTTGACAGATTCCTTAAGATGCCCTGAGCTCCTACCCACCTCCCATTGTCATGGCCGACTGGCCTAGTTGCCGGAAAAGCCAAAAATGAGGGTCACCCCCTCCTGAATTTTGCCTAAATCAAACCTAGAGGCCAGCTCAGCCAAATAAAATTGTGGAGCTCCTCTGTCCTCCACCTAAGCACCACAATGCACCCAAAAATTTGCCTTGAGAGCCACCCCATGACCATTTTTTATAAAAAACTCACCTCCACAGCCATGAGAGGTGTGCTAAAAAATTTTCTTAGGGAGAGCTTTCCAAATCACTCACAGATCTTCTCTGAGACCTCCACAGCCCATTCCAATCACTCCATTGCCTTGATTCCCCCTGCGTAACCCTAATTTTGAGCTTGAAAATTGAGGCAAAAACATGAAAACTCCACCAAAATTCAATTGTTTATGCCCACACCTTCACAACAGCAAGAGAAGACAAAGCCCCATCAAATTACCCTATGAAATACCCTCTACAATAGCTCTAGACCAACACCCAAAATTGGCCTTGATCAAAATCACACCTAGGCTTTACACCAAGACTAGAGGCTCAATCCCTAGCCTCCGTGGATCCCAACAAACATTCCAAGAACTTCTGATTGAAGCTTCACTTCTCAAAGCCAAGGTATAAAATTTCTCTTACTCCCGAGCTTATTTGAACTCTCCATTTATTTTAAGTTAATTTCATGGCATCATAACATATCGATATGTTCTTCTAGTCTATACGAGCACAAAAAAAATTCATTTAATTTGGTTGAGAAATGAGGGCGATATCAAGCTTGAAAGATGGATAGTTCTTGAGCTAGGCTATTAGGGTCGTTGACGGAGCGCCATTCGATCGAGCGTGTATCAAATGGACGGTCAAGATCAAGCCAGACAGTGCTTCGGAACATAAACTACGAACTGAGTCAGCGCTGAGGGGGACGTTGGTGTTGAATGGGAGTACGCCGTGTGGAGCTTCAGAGCCGCCGAAGGTTGAGGTGGCGCCGCGGTTTAAATAGATAAATAGGGATTTAATTAATTCACAAAATGATCCCTAACTTCAAAAATTCATATCTTGGTGTATAAAAATCATAAAAATACTCTCTTGCTTAGTAAACAAAGGAGAACAATGTTGAAATGAATTGGAATCCATTTGATGCATATTTTATTTTTAATTAATTAAACAATCATTTGAATGTTTTGATTCTCCAAGCATGTAGTAATCACACTATGACTTGAAATTTTAGTATGTTCTTGTCTCTGTCTTAGGGAACACTCCTTGATTTTTCCAAAGTCAGAAAAGGTTCCTAGATAGAGAATCATATTTTTTAAGTTTATATGCATTGTTTGCTTAAATTAATCATGGAAATTAGCATGTTTTTTAGAAAAATCCAAGAAAATTTAAGAAGGTTTATGATAACCAGAGAGCCCTAGAGAAAATTTATCATAAGTCAAGTCATTTAAAATGCAGCTAATCTTTACAAACCCTAAATCACTGAAATAATTAAAGTTGAAAAATACAAACAACAAAATGACTTTATTTTTATCTCCACTGTTTTTAGGATCCAGAGAACTCACCATTAAAATTTTAAAGCATTTTAAGTTCATTTGATAACTTAAATTAATTTTTCAAGTTAATTAACATTTTTTTACACTAAAATGATTTTTAATAATTAAAATATACCTTGAAAAATTATAAAACTTAGTTTTTTGAGTTCTCTCTGATTAGGGGTATTTTATAAAAGTAAAATGATATTTAAAATAAAAACTTGATTTTTAGCCTATTTTAAATATTTAAATAATTAAAAATCTCTAAAAATCACAAAAATAATAAAACTCATGGAAATATTCTAAATTGCTTCCTAATCACTTAGAAATAATTTAAAGATTTTTCTTGATTTTCTAAATAAAGAAACTGAATTTCAAAGCTAAAAAATAATTTTTTAAGGCTAAAAATGAGTTTTCACAAAAAATAATTCCAATATATCAAATAAAATTAAAAAAAAATAAAATCTTCTCCTATGAGTTCTCTGACCTCAGGAGTACTTTTTAAAGATATGAAAGTTAATTTTTCTCATTTAAAATATTTTATATTTAATAAATTCTTCATAAGTTAAAATAATTCTTAAAATTTACATAAAATTCGGAAAATCATGAAGTTTGGTCCAAAAGCTTCTCTGGAACAATTCTATCTCTTGTAGAAATCTCAAGGGATTAGAGTTTACCTTGGTCAAGTTAGGAATTTTCGTTAAAAAATCCTACTTTTGCATGGAAATAATTATATAAATTAAACTAAATTTTGAAAAATTACATTTCTCTTCTGATGTTTTAACTGAACCATAAATGAGGTAGGATAAAAATTTCAAAGTCATTTGGATTAAATTTGATGAATTATGAAGTGTTAGAGCCTTTGGGGCAAATGTGTAATTTTGGAAATTTAGCCTTAATTAACATTTAGGCTTAATTCAAGGAGGGAAATGGGTAACCTCTGTTCTTAATTTGGATGTTTGAAACACAAGGGGTTAATCGGTAGAAACCAACCTCACTTTCTTAATTGAAAAGATAAGTTAATACATTTCTAAATTATTAAAATTTGGAAGTTTGTTAAAATAAGTGAGCTTAGGAGTTAGGGGTATGACTTTGAAGTCAATAATTAATCAATTTAATACCCCTATTTTGATTTTCAAATAAAATTCAAATCATGAATCATAACCACCTAAAGCTTAACCTTTTCAAAATTAATTAAGATACGCACCTACGTCTTAAGGGCTTAGTAGTGACTTAGGCTAAATCAAGACAAATTAAATGAGGATTAGAAAAAAAAATTTGGCGAAGTGTTCAAATAACAATAACTTGCCTCTTTAAGGGTCTTCATCCACATAATATTCAAAATTAAATTACACATGATAATTACCTTACTCTTAGAGATAATTGATACATCAATGTTCATTAAGCATTAGGGTGTTTATATGATGAATTATTAGGCGACATAAGATGTTTAAAAGAGCTCAGGACTTTAAACCAGGCAACGAGAGAGTAGCACGAACCTGCTTCTTTCTCTAGATCCGTTAGATACCTTAGAGATCTACTGAACTTAATATATTTTGCTTGGCAACATCATCCTTAATTAAATTCTTAAGAACCCACCAAGATATGACCTAGGGTTAGATAGGTCGTCAAAGTTCTACTTCCCTATTTCATATAAACAGCCTTAACATGCCTTTTGAGTTTCAGGTGGTGGAACGAGAAGACTCGCTAGGTACGCTTTTACAGTTTTCAGCATTGTCTTTCTTGTACTATCATTCTGTGCTTTTATACCTGCAAACTTGCATGCTAAACAACGATGTCACCCTGCATGAAAACTAAAACTATCAGGATACCCACAAAACAAAAACCAAAACTAAAATTAAAATCAACCATGATAAAATTCACTGCTGCAATATTCAAAATATAAAATAACTTAAACTTTAATCACAAACATCAGACAAAACTACAATCGCAACTAAATTAAGATGTCTCTATCGGATGATCGGGGATCCCTCGGAGGAGGTAACCTACGGTTGCTAATGAGGCTTCCCACGGTCTAAATGAAATTATGGAACTCATTAAGTTGAGTTTAGTAAATTCATTTGTACTAAGTGAATCCAATAGAAAATAGTGGTACCAGATCGAGGGAACCGTAGGATCTTAACCGGTGTTGCTCTAATCAACTTTAATATGCCCCCATAAAATTTAAAGAACTTTAACCATAGGGCCACCTGATTTGACATTATAACTTAACACACTAGAAAACTTAAACTCATTGCGGCAAGGAGCTTGGAGCTAGCATGGTGGACAGCACGGTCATCTTCAACAACAAAATCTGTCTTCCTCAGCTAAACCAATCTTCCTTTCTTAGACTTAAACAACAAATCCATAAGACTTCGAGGTTGCTTGCTTATACAATGTAAATCCTCATCTTATCTTTAGGCCTTCGTATAGCCCTTCTATACAATATAAGCCCTAACTCGTCTTAGGATTTTGAGGTTGTTGTCCGTCACGACCTAAATCCTCTCATCTTTTAGGCTATTTGTGTGATTGTTTCACACAAATGTAAGCCCTAACTAATAAAATCGGCAGGACGAAACACCTAAATATTTCTCCTTAGAACTGAAGTCAAACATTAGGATAGCTTGGGACGTCATTGAGGTTCTCCTCAGGATCCATGGCATCTCCTAGTTCTTCCTCCTTTGGACTCTACAACAAAATGTTCCAAATTTGAACAAATCCCCTTTCACACCTTTACGTCCGAATTTATTTGAAAAGTCCTATCCTCTGAAACTTCTTGAAGATAATATTTCCTGATTTTTATCGAGAGTCTTCTTAGGTGACCTTTGTCATTTAAGATGTAATTAACAGTAGGGGCTTGCCCTTATAGGAAGTATGTTTGAACCCAGCTTAATATAAACTCTATTTAATTCTTTATATTAAATATGGGAGCTTGTCAGCAAATATAAAGGATTTGCATATCAAATGGATGTCATACATTCTTTAGTTTATTTGATCAAGTCTCATCATCAAGTTTTGTGTTTATCCTTCGAAATAGATATAGAATTTGAGGTACAGTGCACTTTCTTTTAAACTATGAAAGATATGTGGTCAGTTTGATTTAATATTTTTCTAAAACTAAATATATATGTAAATTAAAATGTCTTTTCGAATTGGATGATGGGATTTCAATTCCGGTGACCGACAGCTTCTTATGGGCAACTCCCCAAACCAAAAATAGCATTGCTATATACTTTTCGGGATAGACTCAAACATCTTATTCCCAAATATACTATTCGGGGTAGACATAGATGTTCTATTCCCATATACACTTTTTGGGATAGGCCCAGACATCCTATTCACACATATACTCTTCGGAGTAGACACAGACATCCTATTCCCACATATACTCTTCAGGGTAGACATACACGTTCTATTTTCATATATACTTTTCGGGATAGGCCCAGACATCATATTCCTACATATACTCTTCGGGATAGATATAGACGTTCTACTCTCATATATACTTTTTGGGATATGCCAGACATCCTATTCTCATATATACACTTTCGAGATAGGTCCAGACATCCTATTCCCACATGTACTCTTCAGGGAAGGCCCAGACGTCCTATCCCCATATATACTCTTCGGGGTAGGCCCAGATGTCCTATTCCCATATACATTTTTCTGGGTAGGCCCAGACATCCTATTCCCATATATACTCCTTCAAGGTAGGCTCAGATGTCCTATTCCCATACATTTATACTCTTCAAGGTAGGAACAAACATCCTAATCCCTTCTCTGCGCTTGTCTTTTCCACTCAATTCGGTTCTCTCGCGCATATTTCCGCCATCCTACAATTTTGAAATTGAAACCTAAACTTTTTTTACGTATTCAATCCTCACCGGACAGTCAATTTGCCCGACAATTGTCCCGAAAATCTCCTTTTTTTTTTCCCCCAGTGAGAGTCTTTGTTACTCCCCAGTGAAAACAATTTTCATTCAATTCAACTCTTTGTTCTAGGTCTGTTGACTTAGAAATTTGTGTTGGCCCTCTTGATCTTGTTGGTGAACGCTAATACGTGCAGTGTGCTTGCCCAGCACACCCCACTAATAGGGGGTCCATTTGTTGACCTCATTTTTGGTTGAGGTTTAGTTTCTCCTCTTTTAGTAGCCTAAGTTCTAGCCATACAACTTTCCTGATTGATTACTCCTAGAGGACTAGAAATTCTAAACCCTTCTTTGCTCAACTTGAAGTTTCACATGTTGATCCTAAACTCTAGCACTTAATAGGTGGGGTCAGTATGGAGGAGCTCAAGGAGAGTCCCCCATAGGATGGTTAGACCTTAGGACTAACCCTGGGTAATCTGGTTTTGGTGGGGCTAACTTGCACACACTACACTCTCTCACACACCCTAAACCCTAGGACCCCTTAGTTTGGTCTCCTGACTCCTTTTGGGAGGCTCATATGGATGAGCCTATACCTCTAGTCTTTGGCTAAGAGGGTTAGAACCAGCATATTGAGCATCCAGAATGAGTCCTCACATGAATACTATTGGTTTGGTATGGTTTCATGGCTTGTTAGCCCATTTTTGGCTCAAAATCACCAAATTACCAAAAAGCCCCTACAACTCTAATTTTTGCCAAAAATCCCAAAATTATCCAAAATAACCAAATTTTTCCAAATATCATCTTAAACCCCACAAAATTACCTAAATTGACCAAACTTACCAAATTTCCAAAATACCCCCCAAAAATTGCCAAAATTACCAAAATGCCCCCCATGACCTTAAAATTCCAAAAAATTCCCAAAAATTCTAAAATAAACCCAAATATTCCCAATTTAAATTTTTGATTATCTATTTAACCAGATTTGACCAATTTTATTTAATTTGACCAAAAGCCTCAATTTGCCCTTAAAGGCCCAAATGTCCTAAAATTAACCCCAATCTTGGCCCAATTGACCCAAATTTTCCCCAATTTCAATTCCAAATCAAAATGAAATATCCCAAATCCTGATTTAAACAAAATTCAAGCCCAATTTGGTTCAATTGCAAGCTCAATCTCATTTAAATAAGAAAAAGCCCAATTTTGACCATATGCTCGAATCCACCAAATTGGCCCACCAATTCAAATCAAAATCACTTGAAACTTTTCCAAATCCCTTATGACATATTCCTACACAAAAATCAACATTCAGTTAGCCTAAATTTTAGTCCAAATCTAATTTTAATTTCAAAAGCCCAAGCCCACTGCACTTAATTCTAAAAGCCCAAGTCCAAAGCCCACATGATAATTTTATTTCTCCTCATCACTCATTCAATTAAAATCATTCCTAAAGTTTTAAATTCATTGTAAAAATTTTCCAAATCAAGCCTCATGACAAAATCCACCAAAATATTTCATAAATTCAAAAAATCCCTCCTCATGAAAGTTGACCAAGCGAAGGACAAGCCATGGAGCCACTTCCAAGCCATAGGCAAGCCATGAGAGCCATGCCACATCATCAAGCTATTATTGGAAAGAGGTTAAAACACTTTTAAATATCCTTAAGATCCTTTTAACCCCTCCCATGAATCACTCTAACCCATGTTTAGCCAAATTTCTTTGGATAGAAACCTCACCATGTTGACTAAGTTGAGCCATCTGATTCTCCTCAACAACCAAACCAGCCTTGAGGGGTGAACGTAGCCCCAAAACATGATTTGACACAAATTAACCCAAAATGGCCCATTTACCATACTATTTTAATCCCACACCTTTACACATGGACAACCTCAATTGACTTCACCAAGGCCAAGCCCTGACCTCCCTGGATTGGATGGTGACCCCTCCCTAGCCGGCCAACCACCTTGGTGCCAGAAAACCCAATTTCAAAAGCACCACCTAGGCCAAAACCCAAAATTAAACTCATCCAAGCTATCACATCCTAATTGGATTTTTTCACCTTGTTGGCATCCACATAAGCCACATAGGACACCCACCAATTGCCCCCTTGGTGCCCCCCCCTTAAATGAACAAAGGGGGAGAGCTTGAAATTCCTTGGGGAGACTCTGCCAAATTACTTCCAAAGCTTCTTAGAGACCACTTGAGCTTCACCTTACCATCCTTAGCCACCCAATTCCTAGGTTGAAACAAGACACTCCTCAAATCTCCACCAAGTTCAAATTAATTGCACCCACACCATCCCTACAACAAGATAAGAAGATTCCCTACAAAAGCCCCATCATCAGAGCATCCTATGGTGGATTTTGATCAACCCCCTAATTTTGCCTTAGTCAAAACCATATCTAGGCAATTCACGATGACTTGAGGCTCTATCCTAGGCTCTTGGGACCCCTACGAAGCTTCTACAAGCATCCAATCGAGGCTTCCCCTCTTGGACCAAGGTTTTGAAAGTTAACCCTAAACTGAGCTTCATTTGATTCTCCATGAGCATAGAGTTGATTTAAGTGTAAATCAACCATATACATGTGTTTTCCTAGTTCAGAAGAGCAATTTAAAAAAAAACCGCACTTGATTTGGTTAAGAATTGAGTGTGATATTAGCGTTTGAAAATGGACAGTTCTCGGGTTGGCTTCATTAGGGATGATGACCACGCGCCGTTCAATCTTTTGTGTATCGTTTGGATGGCCTTGATTGTGCCGAACGGAGCCGCGGTTCGAAAAGAGTGGGTTGACTCAGCTGGCGGCGCCCAATCCCGCAGCTACACACGCCTCTTCGACGCGTACGAGGATGATGCGGTTCATTACTTTATGTAAAAAAATCATAAAAATAAAATATAAATACCCTGTTGTTCAGTGAAGTGAGGAGAACAATGTAGAAACATTTTCAAGTTTATTTGATGCATGTATTATTTTTAATTAATTAAATAGTGTTTTTCTCATTTTTATTCTCCATTTGAATAGACATTTTACCATGACTTGATATTTGAGGCTTTGATTCTACATGTTATTAGGATTCTTTTCATGATTTTTCTAAGGTCATAGGAGATCCCTAAGAATAGATATCTAATTTTCAATTTAATGGACTCTGTTTTGGTTTAAAAATTATAATGATTAAAATACTCATAAAAAAATATAAAACTTATACCCTAGGAAAAATATTAAATTTATTTAACTCATTAAAAATAATCATAATTATCACCAACCCTAAAAATGAAATAAAATTATTTTGGAGTAATTATGAATGTAAATGTCATAAAAACTATTTCACACTGTAATTTAATGTTAGCGGATTTCCCCATAAAAATTTCAAGTGTATTGGAGTTAATTTGGTCACTTAAATGTATTGATCAAGTGAAATGTTATTTTTGGCATTAAAATAATTTTAATAATTAAAATATAATTCAAAAAGTTACCAAAATTGGTTTCTGGAGCTCCTTATAATTAGAGGAACCTAAGAAAAATGAAATTTAAATAAAAATAAATACTTCATTTTTGAGCTAATTTTAAGCCTTTAAATAATTAAAAATCAATTAAAAATCATAAAAATCACATAATTATAAAAACACACTAAATTGTAACATTTGGCTTCTTGATCACTTAGAACTAATTAAAATAGTTTTCCTAATTTTCTATGTCAAGATATTCATTTTAAAAGGCTTAAAAATGGATTTTCCTTAATTTTTCACTAAAATAATTCTAATAGTTAAAATATAAATAAAAAAATATGAAATTTATTTCTTTAGGTTTCTTGGACTTATAGGGATTCAATAAAAATATAAAATCTAATCTTCCATCTAAGTGTTATTTTATATTTAATTAAAACTCAAAATAAACAAATAATTTTAATAATTAAATCAAACCACCAAAAATCATGAAAATTGATCCATGTGGTCGTATGACCTAGGGGAACCTATAATAATTTTCTTAAGGACATATGGTTTATTTTGGTTGGTTTATTAAATTTTCATTGAAAATCCCTATTTTGCATTAAAAATAATTATAAAAATTAAATAAACTTGGAAAAATCACATTTTTTCCTCTGATGTTTTAATTAACCCATGAGGGAGTTAACATAAAATCTTCATGTCATTTGAGTCTAATTTAATGATTTATAGGGTGTTAAGGCCTTAGGGGCAAAAGCATAACTTTTGAATTTAGAGCTTAATTAATATTTAGGCTAATCAAAAGGGCTAAATGGGTAAAATAACATTTCTTGATGATTGAAACATAAAAGGTATAAGTTGTAGAAACCAACTTCATTTTGAATCTCATAAAGGTTAAATTTATAATTTTTCAAATTAATGAAATTTCAAAGAATAATTAAATAAGAAGATATTAAAGCGAGGGGTTTAATTTTAAGATTATAACTCATTGATTTTAACCCTAAACTAATGGTTTTTGAGATAATTTATAATTCATGATAAGGATTGAGGACATAAATATTAAAAATCCTTTTTTTAGTCATAAACATATCCATTAAATCTTAATGGCTTAGTAGTGAACTAGGCTTAATCAAAATTTTGTTTAAAGTGGTTTAGAGAATCAACCATGATTAATTTAAAACCTTTCAAAAACACTATAAGCCTATTCTTTAAAAATCAAATTAACTAAATTCCTTAATTAAGTCAAGTTGCCCCCAAAAGGTTTTTACTTATATAACTCATAAATGAGATATCAAGTGATGATTACCCCATTCTAGAGATAATTAAAACTTCATGATTCATAAAGCATAAGAGTATTAATTGGATGAACTATATAGTAAACATAATAAGAACAAAACCAACTCAAGCTAATTCTAAGGACTATAAAATGTCTAGGGTATTACCCAAAACTTCCTCATAATCCTTTGGAAATCTTGTAGGACATTTGGACTTATTATGAGTTGCTTAATGGAATCATCCTCAAAATTTAAACCCATTAAGTTATGACATAGGATCTGGTAGACACACCTTAAATTTGTAATTTCTACTTCCCTTATAAGCATACTTTAATTCCTACAAAATTATATATATATATATATATGTATATATATATATATATATGCTTTGCAAGTACTGACTTTTTAGATGGAGGAACGAGAAGACTCGCCAGGTATACTTTTACAGTTTACAGTGCTTTCTTTTCTCGTACTTTCTACACTGTACTTTTACTCTTACAAACTTGCATGTTAAACAACGATGTCACCCTGCATGAAAACCAAAACTATTAGGATAGCACAAAACTGAAACAAAAACCAAATTGAAATTGTCCAAGATAAAATTCTCTGCCACAACATTCAAAATATAATACAACTCAAAATTTAATCACAAACATCACAAACAACAATTGCAACTAAATTAAGACATCTCGATCAGATGATCAAGAATCCCTCGGAGGAGGTAACCTACGGTTGCTAACGAGACTTCCTACGGTCTAGATGAAAGTATGCAACTCATAAAGTTTAGTAAATTCATTTGGACTAAGTGAATCCAATAGAAAATAGTGGTACTGGAACGAGGGAATCATAGGATCCTAACCGGTGTCGCTCTAATAAACTTTAACATGCCCCATAATATTTAAAGAATTACAACCATAGGGACATTTGATTTGACATCATAACTTGACACACTATAAAATTTAAACTCGTCACGACAAGGAGCTTGGAGCTAGCACTATGGGCAACATGACCATCTTCAATAGCAAGAGGAACTACAAAAACATATCCTTCTTTAGAATGGAATAACAAAGCCATAGAACTTCGAGGTTGTTTGCTTATACAACTTAAATCCTCACCTTATCTTTAGGCCTTTGTACAACTCTACTATAAAAATATAAGTCGTAACTCGTCTCAGGATTCTGAGGTTGTCGTCTATCACTATATAAATCCTCATATCTTCCAGGCTATTTGTCTGATTGTTTCACACGAATATAAGGCATACTTAAAAAAATTGGCATGATGAAACACCTAAATATTTCTCCTCAAAATTGAAGCCAAACCATAGGATAGCTTGGAAAGTCACTAAGGTTCTTCCACATATCTATGACATCCCCTAGTTCTTCCTCCTTTGGACTCTACAACAAAATATTCCAAATTTGAGTCATTCCCCTTTCATACTTCTTTGTCTGATTTTGTTGAAAAGCATTATCCAATTGAACTCCTTGAAGATAATATTCCCTAATTTTTATTGAGAGTTTTTTTAGGTGACTTCGGTTATCTATGATGTAATTAATTATAGTGGCTTGCCCTTTTAGGAAGCTTTTCGGAACCCAACTTAAAATAAACCCTATTTAATTCTTCATATTAAATAGGGGAAATTGTCGGCAAATAAAACGGTTTTGCAGACCAAACAGATGTCATATATTTCTTAGTTTATTTGATTGAGCCTCATCCTCAAGTCTTGTGTTTATCCTTTGGGATAGATACATGTATAGTGTGTTGACCTCACTTTTAGTGAAGGTCTTAAAATAACATCTCCATAAACCAAACTCAACTTGAGGAATCTTATGATTTAAAATTTTTTGACATATTTAAAGGACCTAAAATCATCATTGTGATCATTATGATAAAGGGTCTACCAACATTGACTTCTTTGTACATACCTAGGGTTATTAAAACCCTAAAAAATGAAATAACTCTCAAAGCACTCCTTCTGGAACTTAACAATGACAATACCCTAAATGATCAGATAAGTGGTGACAAACCGTAATCTGGTCAAATTTTGACTTAATGGTCACCATAATGATCATAGCGTCAACAGTGGCATTTAATTGATCCAACTTTGACCCAAAAAGTCAAATTTCGTCAAAGTGGTCAAATTTGGTCAAACTGGTCAAATTTGGTCAAACTGGTCAACTTTGGTTAATTTGGACCAATGAATCAGTTCAAGCCCTAAAAATGATCAAATTAAATTAATTGATAATTTTAAAACACCAAAATGATCAAACTGGACCATTTGGTCAACTACAGACATCATTGACCAACTATTGGTCAAAATGACTAAGGTGAACCTCCATGGTCACCACTTTGACCATTTGATCACTCATAGACCCAAATGACTACCATATGGTCAAGACAACACCATATGGTCAATTTGACCATTCTAGTCAACTTTGGTCAACCTTGGTCAACCTTGGTCAAATCTAAGTCATACTCCAAAGACCCTCATGACTGAACTAACCATGACATGGTCAAGTGAGTCATTATAATCAACCCTGAACCTACATGGGTTAATTATGGTCAACTTAGTCAACTCTAGTCAACCATAGTCAACTTGGTCACAATGGTCAATCTATGACCTAATGGCCATTACATAGAACCCATGACTAATCTAGCTATGATAAGGTTAGAAAAGTCACATTGGTCAACTTTACGCCTAAATGGGTCAACTATGATCAACCTAATGAACTCTGGTCAACCATAGTCAACTTTGGTCAAATTATTTAATTTTGAACCAAATTAGTAGAATTTGTCAAATGGTCAACACCCAAAATCATTATGACCAATTTATGGGTTAATTTTCTACATTTTTAATTAATTACATAATTAATTAAAAATAGATTTATGAGCATTTAACCCTAAATTAATTGACATCACATATGACATCTAAAATCCATACACAATTTTCAAAATTAAATTGAATACATGAAGGATTATCTAATAGGTCATTCATGACCCATAAGTCCTATTATAACCCATGACACATCATCCTTAACAAAAGACAAAATTTCATTATGAGGTAATCATGAAGGGACGAGCTTATGTGTCATCTCTTCATGAATGATGGAATGAAAGGGTGGTAGGATCATCTTGCACCTCCATTACCCTCTAATGACAAAAAGACTAGTACTAACCTCATTTTCTCAGGATTAAGGTAATCATGAGCTTAACGTAATGAGGGATGATGAGGAAGGGTATGTGTCATCCCTTCCTCAACATCATTAAATGACTCATAAAATTTACATGGTGAAGGTTCTATCAGGCTGGTTAAGTTGCCATTCACCACCACCCAAATTTGCCAATTGGAGGGAGCCAAAAATGGATCCTAAATTCTAGCCTAAATGAAAACCATAAGGATAATTGATCAAAAACTTTATCCATACATTAATGGCTCTTGGAACTTATCCTCAAAGTAATCTAAGGATGAGAGCCACCTCCCCTGCATAGCCCTGAACTAGGAAGCCACTATTAATGGCTATAAAATGGACCAAACCCGTGAGCTACATAGGAGGGGGAGAAATTGGAAAAATCAAAATACTGCCCAATTCCCAAAACTCTGAAAATCAAAAATACTTCTCACATTTTGAGCAATTGATCTCTTATGGAATCGAGCCACAAAGGTCACCCAATCCCCTCAAATTGACCAACTCAAAACCCCAAAAAAATGGAAAAATTTGGAGTGTAAAGCGAAACCCTCCAAATATTCAAATTAACCATCCTAAATCCATCTAAGGATTGAGTGAGGAGAGGCCAAATCAAAATTGGCCTTCCCCATAGCCTTTAACCCACTGTTTGACCATCTTCACCCAAGCCGAGCCACCTTATGATCAAATTCATATAAAGGCTCAATTTAACATCAAGTTAAGTTGGGGGAAAGTCTTCGCAGGACCACACGAAGCTTCCAATCCATCCAATTCAAGGTTATAATCACTGTGGCAAAGGTATGGTTTCTCTAATATCGTTCGAGTTTCATAATTTGTAAAATAAATCAACCCAAAAACCCCCACAAATCCGTATGGATATGCTCATCCTACCATGATGAAGCTTATGGAACAATTCCCACGAGAGTTCATTAAGATCCAAGCGAGATCTTAAGCTTGGATCATGGACGGTTTGCGGGTTATGAAGGATTTGCGGAAGATGACGGGATGTCGTCCATTTTTATGTATTAAAAATGGACGGCTTTGATCTCGTCATTCCACTGTTTCATCCATATGAAACAAAGTTGCGTCAGCGCCGCATGGATATCCCCATCCAATTGAATGACACCACGTGGTCTTCGACGGATCTGATGATCCAGTCAACACCATGCGGAAATTCCATTAAATAGGAAATTAAATAAATCCAAAAAATCCTATTTAACATTAAAAAAAATCATATCTTGACATTGAAAAATTACAAAAATAAAAAAAAAATCTCTGAACTCGGGACATTGAAAAATTACAATGAGTAGAATATTTTATAGATAAAATCAGAATTTAATAAATTATATTTAATTTTTAATTAATTAATTACTCTCTAGAGTAATTTAATTATTAAAAATTATTTATAATTTCAGAAATTCTGAAATTTGTACGGAATGATATTTAAGCCCTTGGGAATCTTCCATAATTTTCCCAAGGCCAGAGAAATTCTCTTGACATCAAATTCTTAATTCTTTCAAAATTTGTAATTATCCTTAAAATAATTATAAAAATTGTAGAAATGGGGAATTAAAATTTGAAATAGTTCGAAAACTTTGAGCAACACCTTTAAACTCTAAAATGACAAACTCTTGACCATTTACAAATTTTTAAATGACAATTCATTTCTATCGTTAAATTTGTAAAAATAAAAAATTACATATTTACCCTATTCTTCTTTAAGCTTGGACACTAGCTATAGTGACACTTCGAGTTAACCAAACTCTAATATTTAGACTTAAATGACATAGAGTCTAATTCACATCCTCATGACCATTAAGTCTAACCCCACAGACTCAATATGGCAAGATATTTAAACTCAAACTTGATCTGAATCAAGTCAAATCAAACAAAACACTTAGATTTCATCTAGGTGAACCCAAAACTCTAATTAGGTTTAAACCACCTTTAGACCTAATTAAATCAAGTTAAACCTTAACTACATCAGGTTTAACTCAATACATACATAATTAGGTTTAAACTACATTTAGACCTAATTAAACCCTAGTTAAACATTAACTACATTAGGTTTAACTTAACAAACCCTAATTAGGCCTAAACCACATTTATACTTAATTAAACCCTAGTTAAACCTTAACTACATTAGGTTTAACTTAACAAACCCTAATTATGCCTAAACCACATTTATACATAATTAAACCCTAGTTAAACCTTAACTACATTACGTTTAACTTAACAACCCCTAATTAAGCCTAAACCACATTTAAACCTAATTAAACCTTAGTTTGACCTTAATTACATTAGGTTTAACTAAACCAATCTTAATTAGGTCTAACCCTTATTAGACCTAATTAATCAATTAAAACTTACCTAAATTAGGTTTAATTAACCTTAAACCCAGTTAGACTTAACCCATATTAAGTCTAATTAATCAACTAAACCTTACCAAAATTAGGTTTAATTAACCTTAAACTCAATTAGACTTAACCCATATTAAGTCTAATTAATCATTTATACCTTACCCAAATTAAGTTTAATTAACGTTTAAACCCAATGAGCTTTAATCCATATTAAGTCTAATTAATCAATTAAACCATACCAAAATTAGGTTTAATTAACCTTTGAACCCAATTAGAATTAAACCATATTAAGTCAAATTAATCAATAAACCTTACCAAAATTAGGCTTAATTGACCTTCAACCCAATTAGACTTAACCCATATTAAGTCTAATTAATCAATTATACCATACCCAAATTAGGTTTAATTAACCTTAAACCAAATCATACTTAACCCACATCAAGTCCAATTAATCAATTAAACCTTACCAAAATTAGGTTTAATTAACCTTTAAATGCAATTATACTTAACCCATATTAAGTATAATTAATCAAGTAAACCTTACCAAAATTAGGTTTAATTAACCTTAAACTCAATTAGACTTAACCCATATTAAGTCTAATTAATCAATTAAACTTTACCAAAATTAGGTTTAATTAATATTAAACCCAATTAGACTTAACCCATATTAAGTCTAATTAATTAATTAAACCATACCAAAATTAGGTTTAATTAACCTTAAACCCACTTAGACTTAACCCATATTAAGTCTAATTAATCAATTAAACNCATATTAAGTCTAATTAATCAATTAAACCTTCTAAATTAGGTTTAATTAACCTTTAAACCCAATTAGACTTAACCCAAATTAAGTCTAATTAATCAATTAAACCTTACCAAAATTTGGTTTAATTAACCTTAAACGCAATTAGACTTAACCCATATTAAGTCTAATTAATCAAATAAACTTTACAAAAATTAGGTTTAATTAACTTTAAACCCAATTAGAATTAACCCATATTAAGTCTAATTAATCAATTAAACCTTACCAAAATTAGGTTTATTTAACCTTAAACCCAATTAGACTTAACCCATATTAAGTCTAATTAATTAATTAAACCTTACCCAAATTAGGATTACTTAAACCTTAATTAGCCTTAATTAGGTTTAATCAATCCAAAGAAAGCCTGATTTGTGTTCAACCTAACTTGAACTCAAGTTAACTCAAACATTAGGTTCAACCCACATTGAATTTAACTTAACTAAAGCCTAATTTGAGTTCAACCTAACTTGAACTCAAGTTAATTCAAACATTAGGTTCAACCCACATTGAACCTAACTTAACCAAAGCCTAATTTGAATTCAACTCAACTTGAACTCAAGTTAACTCAAACATTAGGTTCAACATATATTGAACCTAAATCAAAGCTTAAATTGAAGTTCAATTTAAATTGAACTTAAGTCAAGATAAACTTTAGCTCCAACTAAAAGTGAACCTAACTCAACTTAACCCTTAAGTCTTAATTACATTAGATTTAAGTCAATTCAATCCTTAGGTTCTACCTATAATGAACCTAAATAACTTAAGTCTTAACTACATTGGACTTAAATTCAACCCTTAGGTTCTACCCATATTGAGTCTAAAACATCTTAAGTCATAATTACATTGGACTTAAACCATTTCCAATCCTTAGGTTCTACCTACATTGAACCTAAATACCTTAAGTCCTAACTACATTGGACTTAAAACCAATTCAAGTCTTAGGTTCTACCTACATTGAACCTAAATATCTTAAGTTCTAACTACATTGGACTTAAAACCAATTCAACTCTTAGGTTCTACCTACATCGAGCCTAAATACCTTACGTCCTAACTTAAATTCAACTCTTAGGTTCTACCTACACTGAACCTAGAACATCTTAAGTCCTATCCACATTGGACTTAAAACTAATTAAACTCTTAGGTTCTACCTACATTGAACCTAAAACATCTTAATTCATAATTACATTGGACGTAAACTTTTTTTAATCTTTAGGTTCTACCTATATTGAACCTAGAATATCTTAAGTCCTATGCACATTGGACTTAAAACCAATTAAACCACCCTTAAGTTCTCCCTACATTTAACCTAAAACATCTTAAGTCCTAATTACATTGGACTTAAACCATTTCCAATCTTTAGGTTCTATCTATATTGAACCTGAATCATCTTCAGTTTCACCAACATTAAACCTAAATCTTAGGTTTCATCTAAACTCTCTCAGGTCTAATTGACATATGACCTAAAACAAATTGCATCATAAAAATCTAACTCATCGACATAAATGACATAAAATTTATCTTAAAAGACATTAAAATACAATTTAAACATCTGTGTTCAGATTTACAAACATTTCTTGGACAACGCAATCTATGGTTGCTGACAAGAATCTTCCGATCCTGGTTTAACAACTTTCGGACTAAGTACATTTGAATACTTCACAGCCCCGGGACGACGAAGCCATAGACATCTTGACCGAGACATTTAAAAATTATTCAACCAATTAAATGACCAACTAAAATTGATAAATCTGACAACATGGTTTTATGCTAATCATGTTCTCTTTTGCTAGTTTATTGAATACATGAAAGCAAATTCGCTTTAGATTTCCTTTGCATGTTATAGGGTGTAATAACTCTATTTTGCAATACAACATTCGAAAGCAGAATTTTAAGATAACAAAACCAGAGAAAAATAGACAAAATAAAATAAAATGACATAAACAAAATGACATGACATAACACAAAACCAAAACTTTTAGGATAGCCATGAACAAAAATTGATATGAAAAATATAAAATAACAAAATGACAACAAAAATAAAATGACATAACATGACAAAAAAAATAAAAAAAATGACATGACTTGACACAAACAAAACAAAACCATTAGGGTAGAATCAGATTCTTAGGAATCTATTTCCCTAGGAATAAAACATTTGATGTTTCTTTCCTTGACCATGACATTTCTTAGAAGAATGAATGTTAAAGTTTATCAGGAGTTTTTTTAGGTAAATCTAGAATTGCTTAAGATGTAATTAACTATAGGAGCTTGCTCCTATAAAAAAATTAAGAATTCAAAATAGGTGATCAACCTAAATCTCTGGTGATTAGACCATTTATGTGGTTATCTTATATGAGATTTTGACATTCTAGAGTCTTCTCTATAAGTTTACCACCAAACATTTCTCTTGTTTTCTATCATTTGCCCTTTCCCTTTTTTCTAATTCCTTTAATACTTGAGGATCTTTTAATTGATCCAAAAGATTAAGGTAAATTGGAAAATAGGGCAATAAGATGGATAAAAAGAGTGGCGACTCGAACATCTTTATCGATAATAGACACGATGACATGAGGGCATGAATGAGAATTGGCGGTGACCACAAACGACAAGTTTTGGGGGCAACATAGTGCTCTTTCATTTAAACTGTGAATGGTATAGGGTCAGTTTGATTTCATATTTTTCTAAAACTTATATATAAATGTAAATTAAAATGTGCTTTCGAAGCGGGCAACAAAATTTTGATCCTAGTGACCGACAACTTCCAATGGGCAACTTCTTAATCAAAATAGTGTCGACACTAACATAAAATAGTCTAAAAAAAATATTACCCCAAATTTTCTTAATCACACACAATCAACAATCAAATCAAAACACACTGATAACTATGAGTTGCCTCCCACAAAGCGCTTGATTTTATGTCATCAGCCCGACGTAACCAGTGCTTATTCTGGTTGACCATACATCATTCGATCGTTAAATTTATGTTGATCCCATACAAAATAAGGTTTCAGTCTATGACCATTCACTTTAAATACTTTCTCGATTTTAGGATCTTTAACATCCACAACTCCATAAGGATAAACTTTTATCACAACAAATGGGCCCATCCACCTGGACTTAAGTTTTCCTAGATATAATCTTAACCTTGCATTATATAGCAAAATTTGTTGCTCTGGCTGAAAAGTTTTAGTAAGAATCATTCGATCTTGCCACATCTTCATCTTTTCTTTGTATATCTTAGCACTCTCATAAGATTCATTTCTTATCTCTTCAAGCTCATTTAATTGTAATAATCTTTTCTCACCAGCATCTTTTAAATTATAATTGAACTCTTTAATCACCCAATATGCTTTATGCTCAAGTTCAACTGATAAGAGACAAACTTTCCCAAATATTAGTCTATATGGGGACATTCATATAGGAGTTCTATATGTAGTCCTATAATTCCATAAAGCATAGTCAAGTTTGACTGACCAATACATTTTTGTTGCATTCACAGATTTTTCCATAATTCTTTTAATTTCACGATTAGATTATTCAGCTAAACCACTTATCTGAGGATAATAAGCAGTAACAATTCTATGGTTTATATGATATTTATTAAATAATTTCTCCATTATGTAATTTTTGAAATGACTTCCCCCATCAGTTATGATCACTCTTGACGTCCCAATTCTTCAAAATATGTTCGTTTTCAATAATTTTACATCACTTTGAGCATCACATTGAGGTAATGCAACAACTTCTATCCATTTGGATACATAGTCCACTACTAACAATATACACAAATTTCTGAAAGATGGTATAAATGGTTGTATGAATCTAATCCCCATACATCAAATATTTCAACGTCTAGCATATAATTGAGGGGCATCTCATTTCTTCTAAAAATATTGCCTACTCGTTGACATTTATCATAAGTTTTAATATAAGCATTAACATATCTAAAGGTAGTAGGTCAATATAATCCAGATTGTAAAATTTTGTATGTTGTTTATCAACACCGAAATGTCCTCCAAAATCAGAATTATGACATTTGGATAACTTCATATGTTTCTTCTCAAGGTACACATCTTTGAATAATCAGATCCTTTCATTTTTTATATAAAATTTGGTCATCCCAAAAATAAATTTTAGCATCAAAAATAAATTTTATCTTCTGTTGGTATGCCATTCCATAGGATATAATATCACTAACAAAGAAATTTCACAATGTCAGCATACCATGGAACACACTACTCATTAATATTGAACAAATTTTCATCTGGAAAGTGTTCATTAATTTCTTTTTCAAAACAGAGTGGTTTTTCTAACTCAAGTCTGGACAATTGATCAGCAATTTGATTTTTTGTTCCTTTCAGATTTACTATTAAAAATCAAACTCCTACAAAAGAAGAATCCATCTTATAAGTCTTGGTTTAACATCCTTCTATTTCATTAAGTATTTAATAGCAGAATGATATGTATGCACTATCCAATGAGTTCCAAAGAAATATGATTTAGATTTATCAAAGGCATTATCTATTGCTAATAACAATTTTTCAGTTGTATAATTAATTTGGGTTTCATTAAGAGTTTTACTAGCATAGTAAATTACGTTGAAAATTTTATCATATATTTGTCCTAAAACAGCTAGAGTAACATAATCACTAGCATCACACATCAGTTCAAAAGGTTTTCCCCAATTTGGTGAAACTATAAATAATACAGTGACTAATTTTTCTTTTAATAACTCAAAAGCTTTTAGGCACTCTTCATCAAAATTGAAAATTGCATCTTTCTTCAGTAAATAGCACAAAGACTTAGCAATTTTTGAAAATTCTTTAATATATCATCCGTAGAATCCAGCATGTCCTAAAAATCTCCTAATTTTTCTTACATTTGTTGTATAAGGTAAATTAACGATCACTTGAATTTTAGGAGGATCTACTTTCATACCATTTTCTAATATTTGATGTCCTAATACAATTCCTCATGCTACCACGAATTGACATTTTTTCCAATTTAGAGGATTGAATTTGTTCTTCACAGAGCTTAAGAACTTTTGATAAATGTTCTAAACATGAGTGAAATGAAGTTTAAAACACAAAAAATCGTTCATAAAGACTTTAATCTCTTTTTCAATAAAATATCAAAAAATTGTCATCATACATCTTTAAAATGTAGCAGGGGCATTACATAAACCAAAGGGCATTCTTCTAAAAACAATTGTACCATTAGGACTGGTAAAAGTTATTTTCTCTTGATCCTCAGGAGTTATTTGAATTTCGTGATAACCAGTATATCCATCCAGGAAACAACAGCATTTATGCCTAGCTAACCTATCCAGCATTTGATCTAGAAAGGGTAGTGGAAAATGATCTTTTCTAGTGGTAAGATTTAATTTTATATAATCAATTCATATTCTCCACCCTTGACTTGTCTAATAGGTATTAATTCATTATGTTCATTCACAATCATAGTTACTCCTCCTTTCTTAGGAACATAGTGAATTGGACTAACTCATGCACTATCTGAAATAGGGTAGATAATTCCAGCATCTAACCACTTTAAAATTTATTTCCTTACTACTTCTTTCATAACAATATTCAATCTCCTTTGAGGATCAGCCATGGATTTGCAGTTCTCTTCCATATGAATTCTATGCATACAAATTGAAGGACTAATTCTTTTAATATCAGTTATTGTCCATTCAAAGGCTTTCTTAAAATTTTTCAAAATTTTCATAAATCCTTTTTCTTCTCCCATCATTAACTTTGAGAAAATTATAACTGGTCAAGTAGAGGAATCATCTAAAAGGAAATATTTTAAATGACCAGGAAGTAACTTCAACTCATGTTCTGGAAGTTTTTTAATTGATGGACAAAATGATTTATCTTTTTCTATCGTGTCCAAAATTTCAAAACTTTCTCGAACATAATATGAATCTTCCTTTAAAAGATCTTCACATTGATCTAATTCCTCTTCTTGCTTGTGTTCCAAATCATTTACTTCAGATTTTTCTTCATAATTAGTTTTGAAATGGTATTCACTAAAAAATCTTATAACATCCCTTCTAAAGCATTCATCATCTTTAACTTTTGCAGGATACTTCATTGATCTTGAAATGTTAAAAGTAATTGTTTGATCATTAACGTGCATTTTTATTTCTCCTTTCTGTAGATCTATCATTGCTCTTCCTGTGGCTAGGAAAGGTCTCCCCAAAATGATAGGTATCTCTTTATCTTCCTCCATATCCAGCACAATATAATTAAAAGGAAAGATAAATTGATACACTTTCTCTAAGACATCTTCAACAACTCCTTTAAGATACGTTATTGAATGCTCTACTAACTACAGATTTACAGTAGTAGGGGTTATTTCTCCTAATTTCAATCTTTTAAATATTGAAAATGACATAAGGTTAATGCTTGGACCTAAATTGCATAAAGCTTTCCCATAAATTTGTCTCCTTTTGCACGTGGAATTGTAAAGCTACCAGGATCTTTAAGCTTTTAAGGGAGTTTTGTCTGAATAACTGCACTGCACTCCGCACTAAGTTCAACAGTCTCATTATCTTCAAACTTCCTTCTCCTGTTGAGAATATCCTTCATAAACTTTACATAGCTTGGCATTTGTTCTAAGGTTTCAGCAAATGGAACATTAATGGTAAGCTTCTTAAAAATTTCCATAAATTTTGAAAATTGCTTATCCAACTTCTATTGATGAAGTCTATAAGGAAATGGAGGTGGTGGTTTTTCTAAATCAATTTTAAGAGGAGAAACAGGTCTTTCAGAATCTTTTGGAGTGTCCTCTTTTGATCCATCAATTTTTTCTCTCTCTACTTCAGTTTCTTTTTTAACCCGACCTTCCAACTCTCTTCCACTTCTAAGTTGAACGACATTTACTTGCTCTTTATTCTAGTCTTTTGAATTTGTTTCAGTATTACTAGGAAGTATTCCTTGGGATCTATTACTTAATGAATTTTCTATTTGTATCAGTTCATTCTTAATATTTCTAATTGTAGCTCCTTAACTTCGTAACTAATTTTCCATTTGTAACACTACTTATTCTATAGATAGCTTCTTCTCCTTAAATTATGGATTACTATTGAAACCCAGAGGAAAAGTAGATCTATAATTACTATTCCCTTGGTTGCTCCAGTTTCCTAAATGGTATACTTAATTGTTCCCCATTGTTGATTACTACAACTCGTAGTATTTTTCCAATTGAAGTTAGGATGGTTCTTCCAACCTGGGTTATAAAAATTTGAAAATGGGTTATTCAGCTTGTTATTTATGGCATTCAAAGTTTCTAATGATGTTTGAGAATTTACCATTTTACCTAATGAATTCTCTTCAATCATAAAAATTGGTTGAGAAAATTCATTTAAAATTGGTCTAACTTCCTTGAAATTGTAGCAACTTGATTTGTTAACATATTAAATGCATCACATTCATGAATATTGGCTACTTTCTTATGATTCTTTTCAGAAGGCCATTGAAAATTATTGGTAGTCATTTCTTCAATTAAAGTATAAGCATCATGAAATGGTTTTGACATCAATGAACCACGAGCGGCGACATCGATATTAAATCTAAGAGACTCATCTAATCCATTATAAAAAAAGTTTGAATTATTAACCAATCTGGTATAGCATGGTGTGGACACTTTCTTAATATTTCCTTAAATCATTCCCACGATTCATAAATAGATTCCCCTTCAAATTGATTAAAAGATGTATTATCATTTCTAAGCTTCACAGTTTTTGATGGTGGAAAATATTTAGCAAGGAATTTTTGTACTAAATCACCCCAAGTTCTGATAGATCCAGGTGTGTTGACGTCACTTTTGGTTGAGGCTTAGTTTTTTACTCTTTAGTAGCCTAAAGTCTAGCTATAGGACTTTCCTATTGACTATTCTTAGAAAACTAGACAAGGAACCCTCACCATTAAAAATTTTAAACTCTTCTCTACTCAACTTGAAGTTCCACATATTGGTCCGAACCTCTACTACGTAGTAGGTGGGGTCACTATGGAGGAAACACAAGATGAGTCACCCTTAGGATTGCTTGACCTTAGGTTTGACTCTAAGTGTTAGTCTAGGGCTAAGGCACTCACTTGCAATCATTTACACTCACAATCACTCACTAGCCAAAACCCAGAATTGCTAGGTTATGGTCCCTTGATACTTTTGGGAGACTCATGTAGATGGTTCCCTAAATCCACTAGCCCTGGGCTAGGGTTTAGCTAAGACCACTACATAGAGGACCTAAAATGGGGTTTCCATTAGTCCATGGCTTATTAATTGTGGTTGGTACTCCAACTCTACCAAGATACCCAACCTACCCTTTTGCCCCTAAATTCCCCCAAATTACGTAGATACCCTTGGGACCCCAAATTTGGCCAAAATTCTCAAATTTACTCAAAATACCCAACTTGATTCAAAAATAATTTCAAACACCTTAAAAACACCCAAACTACCCAAAATAACTAAACTTGGCCAAATTACCAAAATACCCCTCCTTACCCAAAATTCCAAAAAATCCAAAATTTCCCATAACCTCCCAAAAATTCCCAGTTTCATTTTTCTCAACTATCACATGGCTCAATTTGGCAAATTTGATCATCTTTGATCAAGACACCCAAATTGCTCTTTAAAGTCCCATACTTTCCCCAAATTAACCCAAATGTCTATCAAATTGGTCTCAATTTACCCCAATTTCAATTCTAAACTCAAATTCACCCTTGAAATAACCAATCTAGACCAAATTCAAACTCAATTGACCCATTCTTTGAGCCCAATTTTAATTTAGACCAAAACCCCAATTTTGGCCCCATGACTTGGTTCCACCAAATTGAACCAATAGCCCACTCAATTCTCCACAATTTGTGTTGATAAATCTTCATAGCATTCCCACACTTCAAAATTGACCTTTAATTGGCCTTGTTAAGACCTAAATTTCATTTAATTTCAAGCTAAGTCTAAAAGCCCCAAATTTTCCCCAAATTGGCCATGTCCTCAAATTTCACCAAATTGAGGGCCTTAGCCCCAAAATTTCCACTCCATCCCTTCATGCAAAATCTTCACAACACCTTCCTTGATCATTTGAACCATTTAATCCGGACGTATCCCAAGACTAGCCCAGCCTAGACCCATGTCTAGCCCAACATACCCAAATTGGCCAAATCTCAAAAAATCCCTTAAATTGAACTCAAAATCACTTCAACCCTTCACCAAAAATCTTCATAACAATCATCTACTCAATGTTGATCAATCAATTGGGTCAATTGATGAGGCTAACCTAGCCCAAACCGAAACTTTCATCACTTGAACCAACATTGAACCTATGTATCAAAGATGACCTAACTACCTCAAAGTCATCAAATTAACTCCACCTCAGTCATTGGTTAGACCCTAAGACTGAGCCAAAACACATCTAACCACGTAAACTAAGCCATGGACAAAAAAAGTCCCCAAAATTATGGTATTTTATTCCCAAAAAAGTACATGCTTAAGATACCCTTACCAAAATAAAGCCTAAAATTATTAAATTGTTGTGACATATTCCCCTGGGTTCCCTGAGCACCTAGACACCTCCCCCTGGCCGGCCGGCCGGCCTAGTGGCTGGAAAATGGCCAAACCGAGAGCCACCCCCCATGGGATTAAACCCAATTCAAACCTAGAGGCCACATCATCCAAATTAAAGCTTAGAGCCTCTCTGACCTCCACCTAGGCAAGACATGGCCATGACAGCAAACCTAAGGCCATTTTTATAAAATGCTCCCCTCCACAGCCTTAGAGGGAGAGCTGAAAATTACTCTAAGAGACTTCTTCAAATTAATCCTAAAGCTTCTTTGAGACCTCCTCAGTGTAGCCCAACCATCACATTGCCCTGAATCCCCTTGTCAGAGCCCAATTTTTTAGCTCAAAACTTTTCCACAGATAGGACAAAACTCTCCACACGTCCAGAGTCCACTAAACTCTAATTAAACTCACCCACACCTTCACAACAGTGAAAGGAGATAAAGCCCCATCAAATTACCATTTCACAGAGCCTCTACCATAGCTCTAGACCAACACCCAAATCTGATCATGATCGAAATCATATCTAGGCCTCACACCAAGACCAAAGACTCAATCCCTAGCCTCCTTGGATCACAACAATGCCACCCTGCATGAAAACTAAAACTGTCAGGATAGCCATGAAACTTAAACCAAAACCAAAATTAAAATAAACCAAGATAAAATTCACCGCCACAACATTCAAAATATAAAACTACTCAAAATTTAATCACAAATATTACACAAAACTACAACTTCAACTAAATTAAGCTGTCTCTATTGGATGATAGAGAATTCCTTGGAGGAGGTAACCTACGGTTGCTAACGAGGCTTCCTACGGTCTAAATGAAATTATGGAACTCATTAAGTTGAGTTTAGTAAGTTCATTTGGACTAAGTGAATCCAATAGAAAATAGTGGTGCCGGAACGAGGGAACGTAGGATNGAGGGAACGTAGGATCCTAACCGGTGTCGCTCTAATCAACTTTAACATGCCCCCATAAATTTTAAAGAACTTCAACCATAAGGCCATATGATTTGACATTATAAATTAACACACTAGAAAACTCTTGCTCGTCACACCAAGGAGCTTGGAGCTAGTAAGGGGGGCAGCACGACCATCTTCAATAGCAATACCTGTCTTCCCTAGCTAAACCAATCTTCCTTTCTTAGACTTAAATAACAAAGCTATATGACTTTAAGGTTGCTTGTTTATGGAATTTAAATCCTCACCTTATCTTTAGGCTTTTGCGTAGCCCTGCTACACAATATAAGCCCTAACTCATCTTAGGATTCCGAGATCGTCATTTGTCACGATAAATCCTCAGATCTTTCAGGCTATTTGTGTAATAGTTTCATACGAATGTAAGCCCTAACTAATAAAATTGGTAAGATGAAACACCTAAATATTTCTCCTCAAAACTTAAGCCAAACATTAGTATATCTTGGGAAGTCACCAATGTTCTCCTCTAGATCCATGAAATCCGCTAGTTTTTCCTCCTTTGGACTCTTTAACAAAATTTTCCAAATTTGAACCAATCCCCTTTCACACCTCTACGTCAGATTTCATTTGAAAATTCCTACCTTTTGAAACTCCTTGAAGATAATATTTCCTGATTTTTATCGAGAGTCTTCTTAGGTGACTTTGGTCATTTTAGATGTAGTTAACTATAGGGGCATGCCCTTATAGGAAGTATGTACGAACCTAGCTTAATATAAACCCTATTTAATCATTAATATTAAATAGAGGAACTTGTTGGAAAATACAAAGGTTTCGCAGACCAAACACATATGATATATTCCTTATTTTATTTGATCGAGCCTCATCCTCAAGTCTTGTGTTTATCCTTTGGGATAGATACAGGATTTGACGTACAATGTTCTTTCATTTAAACTATGAAAAATATGGGGTTAGTTTGATTTCATATTTTTCTAAAACTAAATATATATGTAAATTAAAACATCCTTCCAATGCGGGCGATGACATTTCAATTCCGGTGACCGACAGCTTCTTATGGGCAACTCCAACAGAAAATAACACCGACAGCTTCTCGAGACTCCGCTGGGGACAAGCTTTTGTCTCCATACAAATCAAGAAATATTATCTTCACACCATCAGTAATATGTCCATGTCCCTCTTGGACCAAATTACCCTTCTTCTGTTGACATACTTTACCCATTTATGTCTTGGGAAAGTACGGTAAACTCTTTGGACATCAGAACTAACTGTTCAACCATCATTGAAAAGAGGGGTTCCGAAGGTCATTAAGGACTCTTTTAATTTTCATGTGGGGTCCGGCCCCCAATAGGTGTGTCATTGGACTTGTTCCACCTGGGTATTTTCTGCCACTAAATAGGTCTCACACTGGGTGCTAAAATACTTCACATTTCCCTTCCAAATTTGATTTGCTATTCTGCAAATTAAACAAAATTGTGTTGTGCTGCACCCGCTTTGAAATTTTCTTATACTAATTAAATTTTACACTTTTTCTTAAACAAGATTTTAAAATACCCATAAATTAAGACCTGCCCGTTCTATAGCTCAACCTCTACTTTCAGTGCTTACACTAAAAATTACGAGGTTTTTGGCCATATGGCTAACCCTGAAACTTTCTATTTTAAAGCCTGTTGCAATGGCCTACACAACGCTGACCTTTTTCTGCAACCTGCCGATGAGTCACAAAGCCAGCAACCTTGCTCCTACCATCGAATTCGGAGTTGGATTTGAAGATCTCGAGGTCATCCTTGGGAAATCCCCGTTTGTAGTAATGAAGATCGCTGCACCGGAAATACACGAACCGTCTGCAGAATTTTGTCTTAACTGCCTTCAAGACTTCCCTGCCTGCAAGAAGTCTAAAACTACTGCCATCGCGACACCCGCCAAACTTGCTAGCCCCGCTACTACTAAAAGGAAAGAAGTAATGATTATTGAGGATCCGACTGAGGGATTAGCTATCCCACCACTTGTATTTGAAATCGGATCAAGTTCGAGGAGTGTACTGCTGATCCGAACTCAAAGGAGGAACCATAATAGAAAAGTTTGGAGGGCTATTAAAGCCCTAGTTCCCAAGGGGACACCCGTTGAAGAGGAGCCTCATCAAGACGAAGAAGTGTTACCATAAATTTATCCACTCCTGCGGGAGAGTAGATTCCATCCTATGACGGATACCGATGGAAACGAGAGTGTACGGAGAATCGCTGCCGCATTACCGTCAGATCATAGACACGGTGAGGAGAGAAAGAAGTTCACTCCTATCACTCGAGTTAGTGCAGTTTTTAGAAGGCTTGCTACCAAAGAGGGATGTTCTGTTAGCAAGTTGCTTAAATGAGTGGAAGATGCAATTTACCCTCGCATGAAGAAGGAAATTTTGAAGGGCGTCAAGTCCGCCAGACAATCTCACAAGACAACTGGAGTGTCACCTACTCGCATCCCCGTTTAATTCTATTTAGGAAAGAGTGTGGATACCGCAGTGGTTACTACTAATCACACTACCACCAGGACCGCAGGCCGTCAATCGGTTAAGTCAAGACCGGGTCTGAAGATCTTACCCGTCACACATTATGGAGACATTCCTAAAATCCTAAAGGCAAAGACAAGATAATTACCTGACACTGAAGTTGGTCTACACCATAGGGAGCATACTTTCAATAGACGTACTGATGTTTGTACTAAGATGCTCCGTCCTGAGACATCATCGTCAAAAAGGAAAGAGGTATGGATACCCATGGCCGCCGCACTGATACAGTCCGGTGAACCCACGGGACAGGAAGTGAAACCAGTATCTGAAATATCTGACATCGTCGCGACAATAGCCACCAAGATGGTGGAACAAGTAGTGGATGACCATCAGGGTCCTCCAGATCTTAAAGCGATCAAGGAATAAATAATTGAAGAGAAGGTTGAGAAACTCAGGATCCAGATTTTTGAGTTAGCTCGAGAACAAGGAGTTTCCTTCGATAGCAACAATGAAAATTTTGATTACAATGATTAGTTGGAGGAGGATTTCATTGATGTCCATGTGATCGAAACTAGAGCCACCACATTTACGCGTGAGGCTCAACCTCACACCGAAGAGAACGCTGTAGATGAACTGCGTAGGGTTGTCCTCCTAAGGGATGAGCAAGTTAGTCTACTGGAGAAAAGAATAGAAGAGATGACTGCAGCTATGACCTCCATGGCCACCATTCAGAGGCAATCACAAGCTCTACAATTGGCTTCTTCAGAAATCAATCAGCCAGAAATCATACACATCACAGATGAAAGAAGAGAGGTTACTTCAGCAAACAAAGATGAGCAACCGAAGAAAGATTCTCCATCAAGTCTCATGCCAAAAAAGGAATTCAAGAAAATGGTTGAACAAGTGCGGGATGCCTTAACCCAATCTAAGGGTGGTGCATTGGTTCTAAAGGGTAAACCTTACCCGAAGGAAATCAATGCCGTGCCTTTCCCCAAGGGTTTTGTGGCCCCAAACTTCAAAATATTTGATGGGACTGGAAATCCCAAACAGCATATAGCACATTTCCAAGCCAGCTGTGGCAACACGAGAAATAGTGAAGCTCTACTCTTCCAGCAGTTCGTCAACAGCTTGTCAGGAATTGCTTTCGACTGGTACGTTGACTTATCCAACGAGTCAATTAAAACATTTTTTGAGTTGGAATAGCTTTTTATAAAAGGATTTGTCGGGGCACAACACCATGTGTCTATTGGAGAACTCATGATGGAAAAGCAAAAGCCTAGCGGAACTTTGGTAGACTACATTTTGAGGTGGAGAAACATTAGCATGAAATGTGAACCTCAGCTATAGGAACATCATGCGATCAAAATTTTACTCAAGAGCATTCATGGGCCAGTAGCTTTCATGCTTAAGGGACTCACCATCAAATCATTCAAAAAACTACTCAGTAAAGCCAGGAGTCTTCAAGAGGAAATCAAGCACATGGATCCACACGAAAAGGCTAAGGTGACCCGAATGTTTGAAAAGAAGTCAGAAGTTGTAGTGACCATCGATAAAGGAAAGCAGCTGATGAAAATATATGCAGAAGAGCATTGCCAGTTTTCATCACAATACTTTCAGAAATAGAATAATCAATCCAAGCAGTGACCGCCTCAAGAGGGATAACCTCAAACAGGAGATAAGAAAATGTCCATGTCAGAGTGACGTAAGACAGTGTATTATTTCCAAGATGAAGCTATACCTAAAATATTCAGAAGTCTGACGAAGAAGCCATAATTCAAACTACTAGATCCAAAGAAGCCCGAAGAGGTAGATAAGAATAATGTGTCAAATTATTGCCCATACCACCGGTTGCTTGGGCACACTATAGAAAATGTATCATCTTTAAGGATTGGCTCGAGAGGAACCTTAAAGAAGAGAACAAAAAAATCCCGAAAGAATATTTAAAAGAACCTAAAATTGGTCACCAATCAATCTGTATACTGGAACAGATGGATGGAGTACAACTTGGGATGAACTCAAGAGGGTCCTTAATCAAATACATGATTCATCAAAACAAGCTTCTACAAATGTTGAAGAAGAATGGAATGAGGTCTAGAGTAGATCAGCTAAGAAAATACTGAACAAGATCCAGTCTGCATCAAAATAAGCCTCCATTCAGAGTCCGCAACATACCAAGCCCGAGATGAAGGTTTCATCAGGAGATCCATCATCTTTAAGGACAAAGAAGAAGTAGAAAAGCCTCACTACAAAGATTGATAGCACGAGGGGTAGGATAGGGGCTGCCTCTACTAGATTATTTTTCTCGGATTCGGGGAAGAAAATCTTCGAACCCTTGACTTTGTGTGTTTATCTTTTTATCCCTCTGGGTCTTATGAATATAATGATTGTGATTTCGGCTACATTTTAACTATTTCTGGTGATAACATAACTGATTATGACCGATCTACGTTTGATCTCGATCCTCAAAACGTACCCTAGTTTGATGAACTTGTTATCAAGTCCAAAGAAGATCTCAATGATATCGCTTACGACAACACCGATAACGAGGAGCCAATTCTCGAGCATTACGATACACCGCCTACCATCAACTTGGATCTTTTAGATGAAGAGGAATTAGAAGATTTAACAATGATATCTCAAAAAAGAAAAAATCACAGAAGTTAATTTGAGGAGCGAAAAAGTGTTACCACCAAGGATAGCTCAAACAGATAAAGGAAAGCAGATAATGACCCGAGAAGAGATACCCCCTCCTCCACCAGTGGAAGAACCACATAATCAAGATATAATCGGAGGATCATACAAAGTAGATTACAACGTGCTAGCTCATCTTAGAAAGTTTTCAGCCCGATTAAGCATCTACGACGCTCTGATCCTGTCAAAGGAGATGAGAGAGTCTCTGGTTACAGCTTTGCTTAATCCAGAAATTTGCTTAGCTCAGTTGGCCAGCACATACTCAGATGAAGTTTTCTCATTGAAAGAACAGTCAAGGGTAACCTTCACAAATGAATATTTGCTGCTCGGTACCACCAACCACAACCGTCCACTCTACATCTCTATCAACATCGGCAGGTTTGTGTTGTCCAGAGTTTTAGTGGATCCTAGAGCCTCTCTTAACTTGATGAGCCTACGAACATTGACCTATTTTGATATTGAAGCTCCAATAAAAGGATGTTAAGTGGGTTCAACCAAAAGGGAAAAAGAGCCATCGAATCAATTACATTACTTATGAAGGTTGGAGAACTCGTGACAACCGCTAAATTTCATATCATCAACACCAAGACATCTTTTAACGCTCTACTGGGTCGACCATGGATTCATGAGCACAATATGGTTCCATCATCTGTACACCAGTTCATCAAATACTGTAAAGATGGTCAAGAAAACTTCATCAAAGGAGACCTACAACCATTTTCAGTGCATGAAGTTCGTATCCATGAAGATGCTGCCTACTACGTACCTCTAAAGAAGACTGTCTTCTCTTGTGAAGTTATCATAAACAAAGATGAAGATTCAAAAGAATTACAAAGAGGAGGCCATTCAACTCCACTTCAATGATCTTTCACCACTCCCTTACAATGAGTTGGTGAAAGTTCTTTTAGTTTGCGCACCCGCGGTTGAGGCCGAGGACGTGGACGAGGACGGATCAATTTAATTGTTGAACAGACTAGGCCAACTATCAACATTGGTAATGAAGACAGTTCTGAAGATGAGATAATGATGACAAGATGGAAGAGACCTCAGTATGAGATATCCCTGTAAGATACAAAAAAGAATGAATATGAAACAATGTATGATCGGATAAACTACTATGTGAATGTTATGACCCTTACTCTGATTCTCCCTCAAAGGGTTGAGAGTTTAGAGGTCAAGGAATTTTGTAGTGTTGGTTCAAAGTCGATCAAATTTTATCGTGCTTCTACCTCTACTAAGCTTGAAAAACATGTAAATTTGGATGATGATTCTAATGAATAAATGAAATTGCCTTTTGGTTACTTCTCGCCTTGTGTTCAAAAGTTAATTCAACAGGTACACTTAACAAAACAAATGTCAAAAGTTAAATTTCAACTTTTTAAAAACTTATGAAATGGTAAAAGTTGAACTCTAAATTCAAAAGAGGGTCTCAGATTTGGTACAGTCGGACCAGTCGATGATTTTGAATTTTGCATGGTTGTTATTGGTGAGTCAGAAGAGGATTTCCTGGATATAGAGGATGACTCTATTGATCAACCAATAGAAGATGCTCCATCAGAATTTGAGGAGAAAATTAAATCTACCGAGGATGAATTGAAAGAGATTAACCTCGGGACTTAAGAACGACCGCAGCCTACATTTATAAGTTCTCTACTCAATGACAAAGAATCTGTAGAATTGATCAACTATTAACATAATTCAAAGATTGCTTCGCATGGGGCTATGATGAAAATGCTAGGACTGTCCACAGAAGTAGCAGTCCATAAACTCGGGGTAGATAAGAATATAACCCCAGTAAAACAAGCTCCCAGGAGAATGTGCCTAGAAAAAGAGCAACAAGTCATCGCCGAAGTGAAGAAATTAATAGATGCCAACTTTGTGAAAGAAGAGCAGTACCCCATGTGGTTAGCTAATATTGTACCTTTTAAGAAGAAAAATGGATAGATTCGTGTTTGTGTTGACTTCAGAGATTTGAACAAGGTATGTTCAAAAGACGAGTTTCCACTACTCATACCAGAGATGATGGTGGATATCACTTCAACATAAGAAATTTTCTCCTTCATGGACGGATTGTTGAGATACAACCAAATCATGATTGCCTCTTGAGGATGCAGCACTTACAACGTTCAAAACAGCGATTGGAATTTTCTACTACAGTGTGATGTTGTTTGGCCTAAAGAACACCGGAGTAACATATCAGCGTGCAATGATGAAGATTTTTTGACGACCTCATCACAACCAAGTAGAATGCTACGTGAATGATTTGGTCATCAAAAGTAAACAAAAAATAGACCATTTGTACAATTTGAGGATTGTGTTTGAACGGTTACAATGTTATGACTTTAAAATGAATCCCTTAAAGTGTGCCATTTGCGTTACCTCTGAGAAATTTCTGGGATTCGTTGTCCGTCATCAGGGTATCGAGATCGACCCAGATAAAATTAAAACTATCTTGGAAATGCCTCCTTCTAAAACTTTGAAAGAACTACGTTCCTTTTAGAGGAAGTTGGCATATCTGAGATGCTTTATTTTTAATCTCTCAGGTGGGTGTCAGCCTTTCTCTACATTAATTAAAAAGGACGCCAAATTTATTTGGGAAGAAAAATGACAGCGGGCCTTTGAGAACATTAAATAATATCTAAAGACACCTCCTGTCTTGGCAGCCTCTATCCCAGGGAAATCATTGATACTTTATAATGCGGCTTTAGATGACTCTCTCGGAGCCCTCTTAGCCTAAGTCAATGATGAGGGTAAAGAAAATGCACTCTACTGCATGCTTCGTCACCTAATACCGACGGAGATAAGGTATCCACCTATTGAGAAGCATTGTCTGACATTGATTTTTGCCTCTCAAAAGCTTAAACATTACATGTTTTCTCATAAGATTACCCTGATTTCGAAAGTTAATCCACTGCAATATCTGATGATCTGACCAACACTCTCCGGACATTTAGCAAGATGGTCAATGATCTTATTGCAATTTGATATAACTTTTGTTCCCCTCCGTGCTATCAAGGGACATATACTAGCAGACTTTGTCGTTGCACACCCACAGTCAGTTGGGTCCTCTCTCAATGACGAGTTACCAAACGAGCAAATACTACAAATGTAATTCTTCAGTACGCAACGCTGGGAGATGTACTTTGATGGCACTTCGTCAGCCCGAAAAGGCAAAGGAACGGGCACAGTTATACCAGGAAAAGATTGGTTTGATCTTTATCACACAAGATAAGGGTATGTTGAGGTTCTCATACCACTTGATTGAGTCGTGCACCAACAATGAAGCGAAATATGAAGCTTTAATCACCGGGTTGAAAATGGCAATCTCAATGGATATAACAAATATTTCCATCTATGGAGACTCCAAACTCGTCATCCAGTAAGTTTCTGGACAATACAAAATTTTGAAGCCAAGATTAGCAGAATACCATCAGTAAACGATGAAGCTTCTAGAGCAGATTCATGATGTGACTTTCTAACGGATTTCTAGGGGAGATAATGCCCATGCCGATGCTAGCAAAACTTACTGAGGAAATGACATGTCCCCCAGAAAATTCCATTGAAGTCACAGTGCAACGAAGACAAGTCTTTTCTCATATTGATCTCAAACTCTACACAAGCTTGGAAAAGAAAAAATAATAAATACAGTTGCAGACATCAACAAAGATTGGCGCAAGCCATTAATAGAATATTTGCATACTAGAAAGCTGCTAGAAGACAAGTCTAAAGTGCACCACATCACAAAAAGGGTCATGTATTACGCCCTGATGGGAAACGTTCTCTACAGAAGATCATTCGACCAGATGTGGTTACGGTGTTTGAGCAGAGCCAAAGCACAGAATATTGTAAAAGAGGTACATGTCGGATTGTGTGGCGCTCACCAGTCAGGGCCAAAAATGAAAATGAAGATCAAAAGACTCGGATATTATTTGTCAGTTATGTTGTCTGATTTCATGGATACAGCAAGAAAATGTCACCAATGCCAAGTGCTTGGGATGGTCTTACACTAGCCTCCAAATATGCTACACCCAACTGTTGCCTCGTGGCCATTCGAGTGTTGAGGCTCGGGCATAATAGGTCCAATAGAACCTCCATCTTCCAAAGGACAGAGGTTTATACTTGTCGCTATAGATTACTTCTCCAAATGGGCGTGGGCAGTACCGTTACGTGAGGTTACGACACAACACGTCCTTCAATTTTCAAAAGCGAAATTGTCTACCATTTTGGAATACCGCAAAGGATAATTTCCAACAATGAGACAACTTTCAGAAGCACAAAGATCAACAATTTTGTCAAAAAAATGGGATAGATTGAAGATACTCCACGATTTACCATCCCAGAGCAAATGGTCTGGCTGAGGCTTTCAAGAAAACACTGGTACAGATTTTGAAGAAGACACTGGATGAAAATAAAAGGGATTGACACAATAAACTATTAGAAGCCTCGTGGGCCTACCGGATGACTTTCAGAACTCCCACTCAGTGTACACCCTATATACTCGTGTACGGAGACAAGGTCGTGCTACAGCTAAAAATCCAGACACCATCTCTCAGAGTCTCCATTGTGAATCAAATCACAATGGAGGAAACTGCAAAACTCAGACTTGAAGAACTGGAGAGTCCTGAGGGAAAATGGCTAGAAGCACAACAACATTTAAATTTTTACCAGGCGAAGATGGTACAAGCCCATGACAAATTGGTCCGCCCAAGGACATTCAAAGTTGGTGTCCTCGTACTTGTGCTCAAAAGGTCTATTCTTGCACACAACAAAATAGGTGAAAAATTTGAGCCAACTTGTGAGGGATGATTTGTCTTTGAAAAAGTTTACATAGGAGGAGCCTACCAGTTAGTGGACTTCCAAGGAGAAAGACCCGTGTTACCAATACATTGATGATATCTGAAAACCTATTATACAACCTGATGCTGCTTGCCTTGACTTGCTTTGAAACTTTAAAACTTTGATTGTTTTAGGGTTATCTATGTGGCCAAATGTCTATGACCGGGTCCAAATTTTGTAATTAACCTCAACATAATGAAAATTTTGAGAAAAATATTTTAAACTGCAAATTTTCTTCTTTCTACCTTTTGAACTTAATATTTCACTCACAAAACTCATACATAAAGTAAATGATTCATTTCACCAAAATAAACTAAAATTTACTTTAATAAATACTTTGTCTTGTTTTTGTTCATGACAAGTTTCGGCCCACTGACGTTTTTCCCGACGTATGTAGAAAAATGTCGGGATAGAGGCTAATATTTACTTTCAAGGATAGCTGGAGCCTCGCACTAAATGAGGTGATGGAGCCACAAGGCGGTACCATAGATTTCAACATGCATTTTAACCAGGTTGACATGGACTACGAAGGTCCTCTCATGGATGTAGTCAGCTCCAAAGAGAAAGAGAGATTGATTTTACTATTGAGGGTGACTGTTAAAGATAATATCTCGCACAAAGGCAAGAACGTGATAATAGAGCAAGATCCGATGGAAGGGCCCAGCCGTCTGCCCTCCATGGTAGCTATACCAGCTGGACGCCTAGTAGCTGCCAATAACAAATGATTGCCAAGTTCTTCGGTTTGCAGGATGCAATGTAGGAACACTAGCTGCAAGAAGCAGAGAGCTTTTTTATGACAAGAACGCAGACGTTAGAGAGAAATGGACAACTTGCTCACCTCTATTTTTGAGGGGCATATTTATGATTCAGACCTAAAAGAAACTTCTGCTAGCCTACCCACCACGGATGAAGAACCAGGGTTTATGATAGAGTCAGATACACTTTCAGTTTCAGATGTTTTATGCAAGGGTTACCCGACGTGCAACGCTGAAATACCGACTAGGACATCAACCATGAGCACGTTTGTAGAATGCTCGGATTGCAATGTTCTACATTTACAGTGTTTNCTAGGACATCAACCATGAGCACGTTTGTAGAATGCTCGGATTGCAATGTTCTACATTTACAGTGTTTCAGAACATTGGAATAGTATAACTCAAGCACTAATGGGTCTCAGACTTTAAAATTTATGATGTATGAGGCATACGTCCCACTTGGGACAGATCAGTCTGTACCATGGTGTCCAGGGTTGTACATCCCACTAGATGCCGAGTTTCGTGTTCCTGATCAAGCAGCGCCAATTTGGGTTCCTATCAATGATCGAAGGGAGGAATGCGTGCAACAGCTACTTACCCTTGGTATGATGGAGTTCTACAAGATAAGTAAAGTAAATAAAAGAGAATTTGAATTTTACGAAGAAGTTCATGGAAAATTTTGCAACATACTGGAAGGCCTGGAGCTGTATACCAAGGTCTTGTCTGAGAGTGACGAAAGAAGCATTCTGGACTCCATCTTTGATTTGAGAGATAGTGGTCGAGCGGGCTTTCTCATGGAAAGAGTACATTCTGAGATGAAGAAATGGATGAGAGGAAAAGGGAGAATCACCATTCAGTGTGGCTGCTGTTATAACTTCACAAATGACAGACAGGAGAATCCACCTGGGATCCTTAAACGCGATCAAGTAGATCCACTACCACCAATGATAAAGTGGATGATCAAAAGAATGGTTAAATGAAGTATTTTGCTAGCTACCTGCATTCCAAATAGTTGTATTATCAACATCTACAAAGAGGGTGATTGCATTCCTCCACACATTGATCATCATGATTTTTTAAGACTTTTCTGCATGGTCTCTTTTTTTAGCAAGAGCAATATTTTATTTGGGAAAGAAATCAATATCATCTTCTGTGGTGAGTTTAGAGGTTTTGTGGAGATTCCTCTACCAGTCAGTTCAGTGCTCATTCTTAAAGGCAACAGTGTAGACGTCACCAAATATTGCATTCCAGAGGTACGACACCATAGGGTGTCTGTGACTTTCCGCAGGATGGATGACAAAAAGATGTCATATGGATTCCAGCCAGACCCAGAACTGGAAGAGTTACTGCCGTACGAGCTATGAGAGGGCTATACCTCTAAGTAAATGTGAAGGGAAATCTTATCTCGGAGAATGACTTTGAAGGTCTGCTTGATCAGGAGCTCGTCGTACCTAGTATAGATGGTCAGAGGGTTAACTTTTTTATATAGCAACATGATATGTATCTGATGTGTTCAACCTACAATGTATTCAAAGCATGAGATGTTCTGAATGTATTTCGTCATGAACTATATATTGTACCTTTTTAGGCGTCAACCTATGTTTGATTTGTAACATCTTTATGGGAGCAGATTAAATGAAAATTTCTCTCAAAATGTGCCTTTTTAGTCATTTTCCTTTTTGTGCGATAGATGAAAGCCATGAACCACACGTTGGTTCAGAATTTCAATGAACAAAGAACAAAACAACAAATCTTTAACAATAAGTAAAATTCAAATTTAAATAATCACAAATAAATAAACAACAAAACAAATTTCTTTTGAAAATTAACCAATTTAAATTAAAACTTTAAAGACATATTTTTAAAAATTAAATGTAAAAAAAACAACATGAAAAAGAAACGAAACTGTTGAGTGGATTCTCTCATTTTTGGAGTTTCTTAGTCTTTGTGCGCACAACACAACCATCTTTATCTGCATTAACTCTCTTCACATCCCAGCAGATTTCACATTCTGCACAAAACCCCACAAAGTTCTACAAATCTTCTTCGACAAAATCAAGCTTTCCACATGACACATTTCTTCAAATTCAACATCACAAACTCTTTACACATGTGATTCTTGGGTCAGTACCCAAATTTTGGCTCCCCAATCTGAGGATCGGTGTAAGGCCCTTCCACGACATCCAATTCTCTACCTACATCTTCGAGATAAGAGTAAGACTCCCTATTATGGAACATCGCATTCTATTCTCAACACCTTTCGATATTGGTGTAAGTTCCCTCTACGGCTTCCAATTCTCTACCTACATCTTCAAGATAGAAGTAAGACTCCCCTTTATGGAACATCACAACCTATTCTCAACACTTTTTGAGATTGGTGTAAGTCCCCTCCACGGCTTCTACTTCTATACCTACATCTTCAAGATGGGAGTCAGACTCCCCTTTATGGAACATCACATCCTATTCTCAACAACTTTAGAGATTGGTGTAAGTCCCCTCCACGGCTTCCAATTCTCTACGTACATCTTCAAGATAGGAGTAAGACTTCCCTTTATGGAACATCACATCCTATTCTGAACACCTTTCGAGATTGGTGTAAGTCCCCTCCACGGCTTCCAATTCTCTACCTATATCTTCGAGATAGGAGTAGGACTCCCCTTTATGGAACATTGCATCCTACTCTTAACCTTTCGAGATTGGTTTAAGGCCCCTTCATGAATTTCAATTCTCTACCTACATCTTCGAGATAGGAGTAAGACTCCCTTTTATGGAGCATCGCATCCAATTCTCAACCTTTTGAGATTGGTGTAAGGCTCTTCCACGGCTTCCAATTCTCTACCTACATCTTCGAGGTAGGAGTAAGACTCCCCTTTATATAACATTGCATCATATTCTTAACCTTTCGAGATTGGTGTAAGGCCCCTCCATAGCTCCCAATTCTCTACCTACATTCAGTATAGGAGTAAGTCTCCCCTTTATAGAACATCGCATCCAATTCTCAACACCTTTCGAGATTGGTGTAAGTCCTCTCAATGGCTTCCAATTCTCTACCAACCTCTTTCAGATTGGTGTAAGTTCCCTCAACGACATCCAATTCTCTACTCACACCTTTTGAGATAGGAATAAGACTCCCACCGTGGCATCATACTCTCAATCTTTGAATTCATCACCTACACACTGATTCCCATCCTTTATAAATACATGAAATTTCATAATTCAAAATTCACTCTCTGATCCCTAGCGAGAGTCCCTACTCCTTTATTTCAATCAGACGATCATCTGCTAATATCCCCAGCAGAAACAAATCTCACACACAACTCTACACATAATTCAAAATTCACTCTCTGATTCCATTGGTCCATGGCTTATTAATGGTGGTTGGTACTCCAACTCTACCAAGATACCCAACCTACCCTTCTACCCCTAAATTCCCCCAAATTACCTACATATCCTTAGGACCCCAAATTTGGCCAAAATTCTCAAATTTACTCAAAATATCTAACTTGATTCAAAAATAATTTCAAACACCTTGAAAACACCCAAACTGCCCAAAATCACCTAAGTTGGCCAAATTACCAAAATACCCCTCCTTAACCAAAATTCCAAAAATTCCAAAAAATCCCAAAATTTCCCAAAACCTCCCAAATATTCCCAATTTCATTTTTCTCAACTATCACATAGCCCAATTTGGCTAATTTGATCACCTTTTATCAAAACTCCCAAATTGCTCTTTAAAGGCCCATACTTTCCCCAAATTACCCCAAATGTCTATCCAATTGGTCTCAACCCAAATTTCAATTCCAAACTCAAATACACCCTTGATATGACCAATCTAAATCAAATCCAAACTCAATCGACCCATTCTTCAAGCCCAATTTTTGTTTAGACCAAAACCCCCCACCAAATTGAACCCATAGCCCACTCAATTGGCCACAATTTGTGTTGAAAAATCTTCATAACATTCTCACACATCATAATTGACCGTTAATTGGCCTTGGTAAGACCACAATTTTATTTGATTTCAACCTAAGTCCAAAAGCCCCAAATTTTCCCCAAATTGGCCATGTCCTCAAATTTCACCAAATTGAGTGCCTTAGCCCCAAAATTTCCACTCCATCCCTTCATAACAAATCTTCACAACACCTTCATTGATCATTTGAACCATTTAATTTGGACTTAGCCCAAGGCTATCCCAACCTAGACCATGTCTAGCCCAACATACCCAAATTGGCCAAATCTAAAAAAATCCCTTAAATTGACCTACCAATTGAACATAAAATCACTTAAACCCTTCACCAAAAATCTTCATAAAAATCATCTACACAATCTTGATCAATCAATTGGGTCAATTGACATGGCTAATAACTGACCTTTTTGTAAATCAACAATTACAAAAATTTGATGACGCTACTAGAAGATTTAAATTCCAACAACGATGCCAAAAACTAGACTGCGACTTTATATATATATGTTTGATTTAATAAAGATATATAGATATAATATTCAGTAATATTATAGTCTATTTGTCAACGCAATTATACGTATCGCTCAAGTAATATAGGGCTCTAATGGAGTCCTAGATATCGATCCCTAGAATACTACGGACTAAGATTTAATAAAAAGTAATACTTCAACTACAACAACGTTCAAGTTGCTTATCTGTCACTAACAGGCAATTGAAATAAGTAGATAATTTTGGATAGTAACTAATGAGAGAATAACGTTTAATTATGATATTCAATATATAAGAAAGCATCATTCTAATTGCCAAGAAATTACAGTGAATGAATAAAATGAATTAATTCAATTATATTGTGCCAAATAGGAGCAT
>NEWO01000265.1:60724-72679 GCA_003013225.1 Phalaenopsis aphrodite
ACGTTCCCCTCACCTGAGGGCTAACATCTACACATCAGCACCCAAACGATAGGACCAAATTGGGGATTTTAGTCTGTCACTCTAAAATCTCCAATTCTACGCCCGATAGTAATATTTCCCTATTTATTTGCATCCAACTTCCAAGGGCATTGACCTCCTTGAATCTTGGATGTAATCTTCACTTTAATTGTAAAACTCAACATATTTTAACAATTCAATTAGCTAGATTGAAAGTAAATTAAGATGGAAGTGAAAAGATAATCACAATTTCTTAAACATTTTTATGGCTTCACAAATTCAAATCACCATTTCACAAATCTCGAGACAAGAAGAAAGACAGAGAAAACTACTAAGAACTCATGGGGAAAGCACAACACAGCTTGGAATTCATAAATAAAATCAAAGCCATACAAACTATAACAAGTAAATAACTTATCTCTAAATTTCTCCCCAAGAACACTCCTTAAAATTTCTCTGAATCTCTTCCAATCTTTACAGTACACAGAATTCCTCTTCGAAGTAGCAAGGAGGAAAAAATCTCTCACTTTCCCTCCACTCTTACAATTTCTCCAAGAATTCCTCACAATTACACGCTCTAGCAAGCTCAAATGGAACATATCTACCCTCCAGGACTCCAAAAGTCTTCTCCTCATCTTCCTATTTTCGGCCAAAATGTTGTCTTTAAAGAAGTGAATGAGTTTTCCCAAGAGTTGCTTACACACCCCTCCAAAATCTGGCCTTATCCATTGTACATGTCACATAACTGTCGATCCCACCGTCAGCGGCCTTCTAGAGAATTTGTCCTGTAGCCTCGGGAAAATCTCGTCGTCGGCGGCCTCGAGGGCACCGTCGGCGCCCTAGTGCAATTCTCCACATTTTGGTCCTTTTTGCTCAAAATTTGCTTCTTTTTGCATCATTTTGCTCCATTGACCCTAATTCATCATTCCTGCAACAAAACATCAAAAATACCTTTCTTTAAAGTGCAATATCAATAAAAACGGCATAAAAGATGTATGAAAATCTCAACATATTTTCCTTTGGTCAGCTAATCTAGCCCAAACCCAAACTTTGATCACTTGAACCCACATTGAACATATGCATTATAGATGACCTAACTACCCCAAAGTCATCAAATTAAATCCACCTCAACCATTGGTTAGACCCTAAGACTAAGCCAAAACCCATCTAACCACCTAAACTAAGCCATGGACCAAAATTCCACCAAATTAAAGGATTTTATTCCCAAAAAATGTACATGCTTAAGATACCCTTACCAAAATAAAGCCTAAAATTATTAAATTGTTGTGGCATATTCCCCCGGATTCCCTGGGCTCCTAGACGCCTCCCCCTGGCCGGCCGACCAGCCTAGTGGCTGGAAAATGGCCAAACCGAGAGCCACCCCCATGAGATTAAACCCAATTCAAACCTAGAGGCCACATCATCCAAATTAAAGCTTAGATCCTCTCTGCCCTCCACCTAGGTAGCACATTTCACCCCCCAATTGGCCATGGCAGCAAGCCAAAGGCCATTTTTATAAAATGCTCCCCTCCACGGCCATAGAGGGAGAGCTAAAAATTACTCTAAGAAACTTCCCCAAATTGATACCAAAGCCTCTTTGAGACCTCCTCAGTGTAGCCCAACCATCAAATTGCCCTAAATCCCCTTGTTGGAGCACAATTTTTGAGCTCAAAACCTTGCCAGAGACAGGACAAAACTCTCCACACCTCCACAGTCCACTAAACTCTAATTAAACTCACCCACACCTTCACAATAGTGAAAGCAGTAAAGCCCCATCAAATTACCCTCTCACAGAGCCTCTACCATTGCTCTAGACCAACACCCAAATCCGACTGTGATCAAAATCATAACTAGGGCTCACACCAAGACCAGAGACTCAATCCCTAGCCTCTTTGGATCACAATGATGCCACACTGCATAAAAACTAAAACTGTCAGGATAGCCACAAAACCAAAACTAAAATCAAAATTAAAATCAACCAAGATAAAATTCAATGCCACAACATTCACAATATAAAACAACTCAAAATTTATTCACAAATATAACACAAAACTACAACATCAACTAAATTAAGACGTCTCTATCGGGTGATCGGGAATTCCTCGAAGAAGGTAACCTATGGTTGTTAACGAGGCTTCCCACGGTTTAAATGAAATTATGGAACTCATTAAGTTGAGTTTAGTAAGTTCAGTTGGACAAAGTGAATCCAATAGAAAATAGTGGTGTTAGAACGAGGGACCGTAGGATCCTAACCGGTGTCGCTCTAATCAACTTTAACATGCCCCCAAAAAATTTAAAGAACTTCAACAATAAGGCCACCTGATTTTACATTATAACTTAACACACTAGAAAACTCAAACTCATCGCAGCAAGGAGCTTGGAGCTAGAATGGTGGGCAGTACGACTATCTTCAATAGCAAAATCTGTCTTCCTTAGCTAAGCCAATCTTCCTTTCTTAGACTTAAATAACAAAGCCATAGGACTTTAAGGTTGCTTGCTTATGCAACGTAAATCCTCACCTTATCCTTAGGCCTTTCCGTAGCCCTGCTATACAATATAAGCCCTAACTCGTCTTAGGATTCCAAAGTTATTGTTATCACGATCTAAATCCTCACATCTTTCAGGCTATTTGTTTAATAGTTTCACATGAATGTAAGCCCTAACTAATAAATTTGGCAAGATGAAACACCTAAATATTTATCTTCAAAACTGAAGCCAAACATTAAGATAGCTTGGAAGTCAATGAGGTTCTCCTTTGGATCCATAACATCTCCTAGTTCTTCCTCCTTTGGACTCTATAACAAAATATTCCAAATTTGAACCAATCCCCTTTCACACCTCTATGCCCAATTTCATTTGAAAAGTCATACCCTTTGAAACTCCTTGAAGATAATATTTTTTGATTTTTATCGAGAGTCTTCTTAGGTTACTTTGGTCATTTAAGATGTAAATAACTATAAGGGCTTGCCCTTATAGGAAGCATGTCCAAACCCAGCTTAATATAAACCCTATTTAATCCTTTATATTAAATAGGGGAACTTGTCGGTAAATATAAAGATTTCGTACCCCAAACGGATGTCATGTATTCCTTAGTTTATTTGATCAAGCATTATCCTCAAGTGTTATGTTTATCCTTCGGGATAGATACATAATTTGAGGTACAACGTTCTTTTATTTAAACTATGAAAATTATGGGGTCAGTTTGATTTCATATTTTTCTAAAACTAAATATATATGTAAATTAAAACATCCTTCCGACGCAAGCGACGGGATTTCGATTCCGGTGACCGATAGCTTCTTGCGGGAAACTCCAACAGAAAATAACGCCAACAATGTGCTAACAAATTCAACCACATCTTAGTTTTATCCCTCAGTGAGAAAGGAAATAACATAAGTCTTATGGCATCATCTGATACACCATCATCTTTAAATGTAGCGCATAATTCTAGAAAATTAGCAAGATGTAAATTTGGATCTTCTGTTGGTGATCCCCCAAACTAATTATTTGATACCATTTGGATAGTAGCAAGTTTAAGTTCAAATGAATTAGCCACTACAGTAAGTTTTTGAATAATACAATGAAGTTCATCTACCTTATAGTTGGCATAATCTCGTAAAGGTCTAAATTCTTGATGAATTTCAACATTTTGATCATTTTGTTTGTCATTTCTGTACTTTTTTTAGATTTTTCAGAATTTTTAATTTTTTTTCCTTTTTCTGATTTTCTTAAGAGTTCTTTCTAATTCAGAATCGTGAGACACTAGTCTTTCAGAACTTGAACTACGCATACACTAACATAAAACAAAATACACAAGAATAAAATAATATAATAATTTATTCCTACACTAACTGTTAAAGTTTAAATAAGACTTTCTAAAATAAAAATTTGCTTTCAATCAATTCCCCGTCAACTACACGAAAAACTTGATCTAAAATGTTTATATGCAACAGTATAACAATGTCTTTGATTAAAATTTTCACTAATATTTCCTTACTTTGCAACAGTGCCAAAAAGTTGATCCTGAAGAAAATAAGAATTTAACTTTTTAATTTATATATATATTGGGATACTACGCAGGTATACATATCATTATCAAATAATACAGGACTTTTTGATTAAGATCTGAATATCGAACCCACGGGAATCTCACAATATGCACTATTAAACAATAAAATTTATATTTTAAGAAGACAATTACTTAAGCTATAGATGTTTTCACAGTAATTAAAATTCAAATCTTTTTGGTATTTTTGATATTTTGAGAAAACAATTAAAAATTTTAAAAATAACTTGAGTTTATGTAAAAGAAAAGTACTTAATATGAAAATATATTTCTCCTTATTATGAATCAGTAATAAGTATAAGATTTCTGTTGTGGAAGTATGCAATTTGTCTTGTGTCAAATAGGTGCAATATTATTCGTTACCCTTACTAGAGATGCTATAAAGAGTACTGGCTAATTTAAAGTTTGAATAGTTCTAAAAACTTGCTAAGTAAGGAAGATAATAGCTCTCACTTCACCTGAGGGCTAACATCTCGTATCGGAACCTAAAACAATAGACCAAGTTGGGGGCTTTAACCTATCACTTTAAATTCCTCTAACTCTACACCCTTCAAAGATTATTTCCCTATTTATTTGCACTTTTCAACACTAAAAAGTAGTTCAGGAGCTGCCTGTTAGAAGCTATCGGTCACCAGAATCGGAATCCCATCGCCCGCTTCGGAAAGACATTTAATTTACACACACACACACACACACACATATATATATATATATATATATATATATATATATATATATATATATATATATATATATATATATATATATATATATATATATATATATATACATATATATATATATATATATATATAGTTTAGAAAAATATGAAATAAAACTGACCCCATATTTTTTCATAATTTAAATGAAAGACCACTATACCTTAAACATTGTATCTATCCTGAAGGATAAACATAAGAGTTGAGGATGAGACTCGATCAAATAAACTAAGAAATATATGACATCTGTTTGGTCTGCGAAACCATTTTATTTGCTGATAAGTTCTCCTATTTAGTATAAAGAATTAAATACGATTTATATTAAGCTGAGTTTGAAAAATCTTCCCATATGGGCAAGCCCCTATAGTTAATTACATCTTAGATAGCCCAAGTTACCTATGAAAACTCTCGAGAAAAATTAGGAAATATTATCTTCAAAGAGTTCAAAAGTATAGGACTTTTCAAAGAGACCGGACAAAGAGTTGTGAAAGGGGAATGACTCAAATTTGGAACATTTATTGTAAAATTCAAAGAAGGAAGAACTAGGGGATGTCACAGATCCAGAGGAGAACCTCGGTGACTTTCAGTCTATCCTATTGTTTGGCTTTGATTTTGAGGAGAAATTATTTAAAAGTTTTATCCTGCCATATTTATTTCTTTAGGGATTACATTCATGTGAAAAAATCACATAAATCGCCTGAAAGATTTGAGGATTTAGGTCATAACAAATGACAACATTGGAATCCTAAGACGAGTTAGGGCTTATATTATACAGCAGAGCTATACAAAAGCTAAAGATAAGGTGAGGATTTATGTTGCATAAGAAAAAAATCTCGAAATCCTATGGCTTGGTTATTTAATTCTAAGAAAATATGTGTTGTTGTAGATTCTCTTGCTCTTGGAGAAGGCTATGTTGCCCACAACGCTAGCTCCAAGCTCATCGTCGCGACAAGTTTAGATTTTCTAACGCGTCAAGTTATGATGTCAAATCAGATGTCTCTATGGTTGTGGTTCTTTAAATGTTATGGGGCATATTAAAGTTGATTAGAGCGACACCGGTTAATATCCTTCGATTCCTTCATTCTGACACTACTATTTTCTATCAGATTCACTTAGTCCAAATGAATTTACTAAACTCAGTTCAATGAATTTCGTACTTTCATTTAGACCGTGGGAAGTCTCGTTAGCAGCCGTAGTTTACCTCCTCCAAGAGATTCCCGATCAACCGATAGAGACATCTTCATTCAGTTGCAATTGTTGTTTTGTGATGTTTGTGATTAAATTTTGAGTTGTTTTATCTTTTGAATGTTGTGGAGGTGAGCTTTATCTTAGTTGATTTTAGTTTTAGTTTTGGTTTTTAGGCTATCCTGGAAGTTTTGGTTTTCAAGTAGGGTTTCATCTTTGCTTAACATACAAGTTTTATAAGCATAAAAATACAGTGTGGAAATTACAAGAGAAGACAATACTATAAACTGCAAAAGCGTACCTGGCGAGTCTTCTCGTTCCACCACCTGAAAGGTCAGTACTTCCAAGGAATGTATATAATATTGCAAGGAACTTAAATTTCAAGATTAGATGAAGGTTTATCTACCAAACCCCAGACTATGATTTTGTTGGATCTTGAAAGATCCTAGTGGATAATTTTAAAACAAAATATGACAAGTTCAATTTGCTCTTCAAAATATCCTGAAGGTTTCAAAGTGTTGAGGGAATGACCATAAACTACTTTGAGGCTCTCTTGAATTATTTTAAGTTTAATTTGAACTCATCATATTGTTTCATCAATCATCTGAGGTTGAAGTGTGATTAACCCATTGCTCAGTGAAACTTAGTAATTTAATTATTCCAAGGATAGAATACTCGATTAATAAATTGAGTGAAACTTAGTAATTTAATTATTCCAAGGATAGAATACTCGATTAATAAATTGATGTTTCATTTAAAAGTTATGTGAGTGGGTGCTCCTAAGGCAAGCCTAGGTTATTTAAGATTATTGTGCCCACAATTAAGGTCAGGCTTATAGTGTTTAAAGATGTTAATCAATAATTATATTATTTTTTAAATCCGATCAATTGAGTTTGGGCGTTGAGCCTAGGTCACTACTAAGCCTTTAACAATCATGGTAATTGAAAAGGTGATTATCAAAATTTTGATTTGAGTGATATGTATTCTTATCAAATGGTCAAATCATCCTCAACTTTGGGCTTAAGGAAAGAAAATTATCATCTTTCTAGCTTAAGCCAACCACTTAAGAATCATTTGATCTTTATTAACTTCCAAGTCATGAAGGTTAGGAGGATTATGATTTTGTTTATGTTGTGCAAGGGTGGTGAAAAAGTTTTAACCTTTTAATCCCAATGTATTTCAATCGTCCAAACATGTTTATTAAGATCAAAATTACCCATTTTCCCTTGGTTAAACCTAAATTTAGATTTGATGAATTTTCACAAATTATTTATTCTTTTGACTAAGTTGATGTTTCTATTGGATGTTGTTGGTGGTTGGCTAGTTTTATTGAAAATGTTTTGACTCTTTATTTGTGCATAATTGTTAGGTTTTGTAGAATTTTTTTTTTTTATGATTCAGTTTTTTGAAGCATTTTTTTCTAATCTTTTTATTAAAATTTTTCTTTACTCTTTGTTAATCTATAGAGGTAATATATTTTTTTTATAAAAAAAAGTTGAATAATAAGAAAATATTACATTTTAACCGAATATCTGTAAATTTCTCCGGATTCCAGCCCTAGAACACGCTAGAATAGATCCACCGCGGATCCACCAGACGAATCGAAGATGGCCGTTAACGTTTATTGATGAAGCATGATTGCAACGCGTGCCGCTATTTTTCCTTACAACCCGCTATTAATGGGACATTTGTAGCACGGTTACGCTACCGGTCCAAGTTATTTCTCAGCAGTCTCCTTTCAAGCTTCACATCCCCGTGGAGAATTCGAGAATGGATAAGGGGAAAGAAGGTAACTTTCGAAGATTTCTTGTCGTTCGTTCTTCTCTGATTTCACCTTTCTCTCGGTATTTGCCCTTTTGATCTGAACAACGGAAGTGATTTGATTTGTTTGTTACTCTTTCCAGTATCTGTGCTCTGAATAATCTCTCTATGAGGGCGACAAGAAAAAAATTTCTTTCCCTTTAAATTGATATGATTTCTCGTTATTATCTTGCTTATAAATTTAGTTGTTAATTTTGAATAGAATTAAATCATTTCACTGCCTGATGTCTTCTGCTTTTTTCTCTTATTTGAGTTCAATAAAAGTATTTTTACTGCAATATTGAATTACTTGATAGATGGAGAAGTGAACAGGGAGAAAACGCACGATAATGAGAGGCATGGGACTAGTGATGACATTGATGAGAAAACACCGATAGACAAAGTGAAAGGCCCGAGCCTTTTTGAGAGGGCTAAAGAAGAGATTGAGGCGCTTGTAGAAGCTGTCTATCCAAAGAAAGAAAAGGACGATAAGAATGAAAAATAGAAAAGTTGCTTGCTCCAAATAGAAAGATGGCCTTCTTTTGTATGCTCGAAGGAAGACATAATGTAGTTCTCATCAAAGTTTCCTTTTTCTGAGAATCAACTGGAAGATTGCAAATTGCTATGTATTTTACTTTTTTTTGTTGTTCCAAATCACTTCATACTTTGAGTTTGTTGCCCTAGCTAGCAAAGTATTGAACAAAATTGGCGTTCTTATGGAACTTTTTGAATGGTTTGGGTTGATGCTAAATTTTCAACCTCTCGTCACATCAATTTGATGAGTTCTAATCCAGGTTAGGCAAGCATGATTATTGGGGCTAAGACTCAAGCGATAAGTGACTACTCAAAGACAAAAAAGCCCCACAAGTCCATATCAGAAGTAGTGGAAATGTGGCTATATTCTATAAGATAAGAATTAGATTATAATCGACAAAATTTTTTTGGTGTATCATATGAGTCTCTTGGTAGCCCGCTTTAAAGTTAGGGTGAAGTTCAGTATTGTTTGTATTAAAAATCTCAGAGCTAATAGCAAGTTATTGTACCCATTTTAACTCTTTTTTTTTTCTTCTTTTTTCTTAGAAGATGTTGATGTTGAACCTACAAGAGATTTGCCCCGAGCAATATTTTCTCCGTCCTCATTGTTGAAATGGTTGTTAGGAATAAGTTCATCGGCCGAAATCATATTGACTTGACTCTATTTTAGGCTCTTTCAGTTATTCTTTTGGGATCACTGTATTCCATTCTTTGAAGTTAACGTTCCAACCAATCTTTAAAGACAAAATATTCTTCGATCTTGTGCCTGAGCAGCCCGATCTTTTATATTGGGACAATCTTTCACATCGACTTCTCCTAGTCTTTTAGCTTCATGTAATTTAAATTCAGACATTTTCAACAAGCTGTGGAATATCTTTGCAACAACCTCTGTCTTGAATGGATATTCCTTGTTCATTCTCTCGGATATTGATTTCTTGTCTGTCTGTGATGAGGTTGATTGTTGAAGTTAAAGTTGTGAAGGTGACTGTGGTTGTGATTGACGTATACTCGGTTGTGATTGACTTATACTCTGTCGTTGCTTCTTATACTCGGATTGCACTTGCATTACTTGCTTGCCCTTTTCTACCGTCGAGTTATTTTCTGTTTTTTTTCAAATGTCATGACCGTATGTCTTCTCTGTTTTTTCTATCTTACTCGTATGTTGATCCCCTATATAATAAGGTTTCAGTTTATGCCTATTTACTTTAAAAATTTTCTCAGAATTAGGATCTTTAATATCCACAGCTCCATAAGGATAAATTTTTATTGCAACAAATGGGTCCATCCACCTGTACTTATGTTTCTCTGGAAATAATCTTAACCTTGCATTATATAGAAAAAATTGTTGCCTTAGCTGAAAATTTTTAATAAGAATCTTTCGATCATGCCACATTTTCATCTTTTCTTTATAAATCTTAGCACTCTCAGAAGATTCATTCCTTATCTCTTCAAGCTCATTTAATTGTAACAATTTTTTCTCACCAGCATCTTTTAAATTATAATTGAATTCTTTAATAGCTCAATATGCTTTATGCTCAAGTTCAACTGGTAAGTGACAAGTTTTCCCAAATATTAGCATGTATGGGGACATTCCTATAGGAGTTCTATATGCAGTGTTATAAGCCCATAAAACACAGTCAAGTTTGACTGACCAATTCATTTTTGTTGGATTCACAGATTTTTTCATAATTCTTTTAATTTTCCGATTGGATAATTCAAACAAACCACTTGTTTGAGGATGATAAGCAGTAACAATCATTTGATTTATATGATATTTCTTTAATAACTTCTTTATAATGAAATTTTTGAAATGATTTCCCCCATAAATAATGATAACTCTCCGCATCTAAAATAAATAAGTCTTAGCTTCAGAAATAAATTTTCTCATTTATTGGTATGTCATTCCGTTGGATTTAAGATCACTAACAATATAGTTCACAATTGTCAGCATACCATAAGCCACTCATTTCCAATGAACAATTTTTTATCTGAAAAATGTTTATTAATTTTTTTTTTTCAAAACAGAGTGATTTTTCTAATTCAAGTCTAGACAAATGATCAGCATTTTGATTTTCAGTTCTCTTCCGATCTATTATTTCAAAATAAAATTCTTGTAAAAGAAGAATTCATCGTATAAATCTCGGTTTAGTATCCTTCTTTTTTCATTAAGTACTTAATAGCAGAATGATTTGTATGCACTATACAATGAGTTTCAATCAAATATGATTTAAATTTATCAAAGACATATACTAAATCTAATAACTCTTTTTTAGTTGTATAATTAATTTGAGTTTCATTAAGAGTTTTACTTGCATAATAAATAACTTTGAAAATTTTATAATATCTTTGTCCTAAAACAACTCTAATAGCATAATCACTTGCATCACACATAAGTTCAAAAGGTTTTTCCCAACTTGGTGAAACTATAATTGGTGCAGTGATTAATTTTTTTTAATAATTTAAAAACTTTTAGTTATTTCTCATCAAAATTGAAAATTACATCATTCTCCAGTAAATGACATAAAGACTTAGCAATCTTTGAAAAATCCTTAATATATCGCCTCTAAAATCCAACATGTCCTAAAAAACTCCTAATTTCCCTTGATTTTGTTGGATAAGGTAACTTAGCGATCACTTAAATTTTAGCAGGATCTACATCCATACCATTTTCTGATATTTGATTACTTAATACAATTCCTCTTGCTACCATAAATTGACATTTTTCTAAGTTAAGGACTAATTTTTTTTCTTCACGGCGCTTAAGAACTTTAGATATATGTTCTAAACATGAGTCAAATGAAGTTCCAAACACTAAAATGTCATCCATAAAAACTTCAATTCCTTTATCAATTAAATCACAAAAAATGTCATCATACATCTTTGAAATGTAGCAGGGGCATTACATAAACTAAATGTCATTCTTCTAAAAGCAAAAATACCATAAGAATTGGTAAATGATGTTTTCTCTTGATTCTCAGGTGATATTTGAATTTAGTGATAGCCGATATATCCATCCAAAAAACAAAAGTATTTATGCCCAGCTAGTCTATCCAACATTTGATATAGAAATGGTAGTGGAAAATGATCTTTCATAGTGACAAGATTTAATTTTTTATAATTAATGCATATTCGTCACCCTGTAACTTGTCTAGTAGGTATTAACTCGTTATGCTTATTCACAGTTATATTTACTCCTCATTTTTTAGGAACACAATGAATTGGACTAACTCATGCACTATCTGAAATAGAGTAGATAATACAAGCATCTAACCACTTTAAAATTTCTTTCTTAACAACATCTTTCAACAGGGTTTAATCTCCTTTGTGGATCAGCCTTGGGTTTGCAATTTTCTTTCAGGTTAATTTTATGGATACAAATTGAAGGACTGATTCCTTTAATATCAACAATTGTCCGTCCAAAGGCTTTCTTAAAGTTTTTCAGAATTTTCATCGGCTTTTCTTCTTCTTCCTTTGTTAACTTCAAGGAAATTATAACAGATAAAGTAGAGGAATCTCCTAAAAAGACATATTTTAAATGTTCAGGAAGTAATTCCAACTCAAGTTCTGGAGGTTTTTCAATAGATGGACAAAATGATTTATCTTTGTCTGTCGTGTCCAAAATTTCAAAACTTTCT
>NEWO01000265.1:95778-106195 GCA_003013225.1 Phalaenopsis aphrodite
AATTTTACAAAGTACTCATCAAAGTCTATTATAACTAAACATGCAAATTTCAAACTACTAAACATTTATAATAATTAAAAATTATCTAACTGCAAACATAAAATAAAATATAGAATAAAATTAAAGTACAAACAAACATACATTTATCTTTATCACAAAATCACAAAACAAAAGTACATCAATCACTATCATATATCAAAATCCCATACTATATTCTCATCTCCCTGGTCAGCAGGTGGATTGGACTGATACTAAATATAACGGGGGCATTCAGGAAAAGTAACATCAGGCTCACCTCTGTAGTGTCGGGTCTGAGCTTCGTAGTAAATTATCTCGAAGTCAGAATGCCTCGGTAGGTACTAACACTCATAATCATGTCTACGTTCTAATCCTTCAATTCTTTCATTTATTTTCTATATACTCTTCCGCTACAAGGTTGACTCATTCATTAAATCTTGAATGGTAGGGAAACTAGAGGAAGGAAGGTCATAACTAGTAGAGGGGATATCTCTACTAGTAGAAGGTTCTTTACTCATACTCCCAGATCTCCATCCTTCATGGGATTCATACGTCTTTAAAATAGCTTTACTAATGGGTTTCATAGGGTAAACTCATTCTTCATCATCTCGAGCTTCAACTTCAGAAAGTTGGAAAAGTGCATAAATGAGGCCAGGATGTCCCAAACCTCCACTTGATTCACTCCTTGCCGTGATCAAAATATTCTTATAAATAATTCTCCCCACATTTATAGTCTGATTGTTCTGAATACAGAAATTTAGAATAGCTCTATCTCTTGTTACCTCACTATGGTGATAGGTAGGTAACAGAGTAGAGGAAATAAAATAGTGTCACGCTTTAGATGTGGCATTCAACATGTGGAAGCAGAAAAATTTACTCGTTCTCGCAGCTTTATCTTCCATGTCCCTTTCCCATCAGTGACAAAGTTAATGACATCGTTCAACGAGCCTTCCATTATATTTAAGGCTTCATAATTGCAAATATAGGAGTCTGGAACCTCATAAAATGAGTTAATGTGGGTGACACTAAACTCAACAAAAAACCCTTTTACTCGAACGATTCCGACCTCAGAATAGAACACATTAGCATATAATTCTTTCACAATATTCACAGCAGTCTTATTGGTGGTATAACAGAAATTTTCATGTCTCCGTTCGGTAATAACTCATTCGACTTATCCTCTCGGACACTCAAAAACACAATCTTGTATACATTTCTTCCCTTAAAATATTGAAGTAAATCTCGACTAAGCCTTCGCATTGATGAAGCAAGACTCATGAAACTCAAGTCACCTCTTTTGTCGCGGAGCCATTTCAATCTAATCAAATTTATATTAAAAAAATTCTGAAATACACTTCAAATACTCAAATATTGGCTTCCAAGAGTGACTCAAAGAGTTCGAAACTAAGTTTCAGGAATTTCTTCCAAATATTTTCTCCACATTCTCAAATTGTTTTTTAGATCTCCTCAATGTGGAGCAAATTCAAGGTGAAAATCAAATATTTTTATTTTGGAGTGAAGCTCTTATCGAAAGATGATAAAATTTGGTGTCTAAACGCTTTGAAATCGCCCCAAATCCAAGATCTTCATGCTCTAGATCAAATTTTCATTTTTTAAGAGGAAGGGGATCATGAATAGTGGCGGCTGACTGATCAAAATCACGATTAAAAGTGTTTTTTTGGTATCTCACCGTCGGCGGGGTCATCAACACTGTCGGCGAGCTCTATTGAATTAAATAGCCTAAGTCTCGGGAAAAATCCACCGTCGGCGGCGTCGATGGCGCCGTCAGTGAGATTTTCAAAATTAGTGCAATTTCATATTTTTGCGATTTCTATCAATTTCAAGCCTCGTCGACATTTGTTCAATTATTCTAGACATATATTTAAGTGATTAAATGATGTACTAACACAAGTAAACATTCACAACACAAAACATCATAATTATATATATAATCCAAGGGTCACAATACACATTACATGACACGCATAAGTTTGGTATTTTCTCAACCTTAATACATCAATTCAGTGTTGCAATCCAAGCCACAACACTCTAAATGCTGAAAACAAACATTTAATGCTCAATCTCAACTATATTGAGATCTAAAAGAAAAATTTGAAGGTAAAGCAAACACATAAGTTCAAATCAAATCACACATATAATTAGTAAAGTAAATCTACTACTCCTCTGATTCAGTGCTTGATTCATCTGCCTTGCACATAAACAACTCCCTGGTTAATTCCATGCAAATTAGCATAAAACTCCTTCACCACAGAAATGACTACGGCGGCAGTAGTGTAGCATAACACTTCCTATCGTCGTCGCACAATCATCTCTTCAATTACTATTGAAGGATTGTTCAATCGTCATTTCACAAATCCTCTTTCTTTGATTAATCTCCTCTTTGTCAGCACTTTGTTGAAGGTTTGTTGGGCCTCAGAACTAATGAACTTTCTCTGGTTCAACACTCAAAATTTAGGGGTTTTTCAGTGGAATTGGAAGTCATAGGGGTAAATTTGGTAGAGTTTCAATTTATTTTTGGGCAATATGAATTTAAGAACCGAGTTGAGAAGTTTATAGGGAGTAAATCTCGCCTAAAATTGCCAAAAACCGACATTTCAAAATCCAGAAGCCGTCATCTTATCATTCTCGCCGTCGGCGGCATCGATGGCGTCGTCGGCAAGCCTTGAGAATTAATTGTCTTGACTCTCGGGAAAAACCCACCATCGGCGACATCGAGCCAGCCGTCGACGCCCAAGAAAAAAATTTTACAGTCTCGCTCTGGTCCAAATGCGTTCCAATATTCTCTATGGATCCAATTTTTATGATGATTCAAGGGTAAATACGAGTAGTAGAGTTCAATACTACCACAAACTAATGATAATTTTGAACAAAAAACACTATAATCGCAATAGAAATAAAAGTAAAGATAACCATGGGTTGTCTCCCGCAAAGCGCTTGGTTTAACGTCGTCAGCCCGACTTATTCAGATATTATTCAAGTTGACTTGACCATTAAAATCTATTTAAAATTTTTTCTTTTACCCTCAAAATACGGCTTTAATCTATGTCCATTTACTTTAAATCTATTCTCAGTCTTTTGATCTTCAATTTCAACAGCTCTGTAAGTATAAACTCGAGTCACAGTAAAGGGTCCTAACCAACGAGACTTCAATTTTTCAGGGAATAACTTCAGCCTTGTATTGTAAAGCAAAACTTCTTGTCTTGGTTCAAAGTTCATCTTGTTTAATCTTCCAATCATGCCATAACTTTAGTTTCTCCTTATAAATTCTATTGTTATCATAAGATTCATTTCTTAATTCTTCTAATTCATTCATTTGTAACAATCTCTTTTCACCAGCATCTTTTAAATTATAAATGAATTCTTTAATCGCCCAATATGTTTTATGCTCCAATTCTACTGGAAAGTGACAAGTCTTTCCAAAAATTAGCCTATAAGGAGTCATTCCAAAAGGAGTTTTATATGCAGTCCTGTATGCCCATAATGCAGTATCTAGTCTGGTAGACCAATCTACTCTGCTAGGGTTTACAGTCTTCTCCAAAATTTGTTTAATCTTTCTATTAGAGACTTCAGCTAACCCACTGGTCTGAGGGTGATAGGAAGTAGAGATTATATGAATAACATTAAACTTTTTTGCCAATCACTGAATGTATTTATTCCTGAAATGGGATCCTCCGTCAGTGATAATCACTCTCAACATTTAATATCTAGTGAAAATGTTTTTCATTAAAAATCTTGAAACACTTTTAGCGTCACAACGAGATAAAGCTTTTGCTTCAATCCACTTTCAAACGTAGTCTACCGCAACTAATATGTATAAGTTCCTAGATGATAGAATAAATGGTCCCATGAAATCCAATCCCCAAATATCAAAGATATCAACTTCTAACATGAAATAAAGAGACATTTTATTTCTTCTAGATATATTGCATACTCGTTGACGTCGATCACAAGTTTTTATGTATCTTTAGACATCTCTAAAGAGAGCAGGCCAATAGAATGCAACTTGTAAAATTTTATAAGCAGTTTTATCAGTTCCAAAATGTCCTCCAAATTCAGAATCAAGACATTTTTGAATAATCAGTTCAGTTTCTTCATAAGCTACACATATTCTCATAATAAGATCCTTACATTGTTTATATAAATAAGGCTCATCCCAAAAATATGCTTTCACATCATGAATAAATTTTATTTGTTGTTGCAATGTTAGCATAGGTGACAAAATATTACTTATAATATAATTAACAATATTAGCATACCATGATATTTTCCACTCATTAATATTATAGAGTTTTTCATCAGGGAAACTGTCCGTAATTCCATTGTCGGTTTCAGATAATTCATGATATTCTAATCTCGACAATGATCGGCAATTTGATTACCAGTTCCATTTCTATCAATAACCACAAAATCAAATTCTTGCATCAAAAGTATCCATCTAATTAACCTTATTTTGACATCCTTCTTTTGCATCATATATTTAATAGCAGAGTGATCAGTGTGCACAACACATTTAGTCCCAATTAAAGAAGATCTAAATTTGTCAAAAGCATACACAATAGACAGTAACTCTTTTTCAGTAACAGTGTAGTTAATTTGAGCATCATTAAGAATTTTACTAGCGTAGTCTATAACTTTAAAAATCTTATCATAGCTTTGTCCAAGAACAACTCCAATAGCATAATCACTAGCACACACATCAGTTCGAATGGTTTCTCCCAGTTAGGTGAAACTATTATAGGGGCTATGATTAGATTTTCTTTTAATAACTCAAAGACATTTAAATAGTCTTCAGTAAATTTAAATTTCTTGTCCTTTTCTAAAAGTTGGCAAAGAGATTTAGTAATTTTTGTAAAATCTTTAATATAACGCCTGTAAAAACCAACATGTCCAAGAAAACTTCTAACCCCTCTTACATTAGTATGAGGTGTTAATTTAGATATAACTTCAATTTTTGCAGGGTCTACATTCATACCATTTTCTGAGATTTTATGCCCAAACACAATTCCTCCTACAACCATAAATTGACATTTCTCCCAATTTAGAACTAAATTAGTTCTTTCGCATAACTCTAAAACTTTTTCAAAATAATTTAAGCCTGTGTCAAATGATGTTCCAAATATAGAGAAATCATCCATAAACACTTTTATTACATCATTAATTAACTTACTAAATATAGACATCATACATCTCTAGAATGTTACAAGTGAATTACATAATCCGAAAGACATTCTTCGAAAAGCAAAAGATTCAAAAGGAAAGTAAATGTTGTCTTTTCTTGATCCTCATGAACAATAGGAATTTGATGGTAGTCGGTATATCTATCTAAAAAACAAAAATATTTGTGCCCAGCAAATCTATCCATTATTTGGTCTAAAAATGATAAAGGAAAATGATCTTTCCTAGTGGCAGTGTTTAATTTTCTATAATCAATGCAAATACACCACCCAGTAACTTGTCTCATAGGTATTAATTCATTATTCTCTTGTGTTTCAGCAGTCACCCTTCCTTTCTTAGGAACACAACCCAAGAACTGTCCAAAATAGGATATATAATTCCAGTGTCCAACCATTTCAAAATTTTCTTCTTGACTACTTCTTTCATCATTGGGTTTAATCTCCTTTGTGGATCAATTCTTGGTTTACATTGTTCATCCAGTACAATTTCGTGCTTATAGATCGTAGGACTGATTCCTTTAATATTAGCTAAGGTCCAACCAAAAGCTTTCTTATATCTTTTTAATATATCCAAAAGTCTTTGCTCTTGCAAATCATTTAACTCTGAAGATATAATAACAGGTAATGTAGATGAGTTTCCCAGAAGCACATACTTTAAGTGGTTAGGCAATGTTTTCAACTCAAGTTCAGGTGGTTCTATAATTAATAGAACTAGATTCTTATCAGCATTTCCTGTAATATTCTACATCTAAAATCTTTCCTGAACATAATCTAATTCTTCATTTTCTATTTCATCATAAATAACTTCATCTTTGTCTTCAAAATCTTTTTTCTCTTCAAAATATTCTTTAAAATGCTTGTTCAATAGATGTTCACTAATTTCCATGCGAAAACATTCATTATTTCATTCAACAGCAGGGTATTTCATAGATTTCACAATGTTAAAAGTCACTTCTTGATCATTAACTCTCATAGTTAATTCTCCCTTTTGAACATCTATCATAGCTCTTCCAGTAGCTAAAAAACGTCTCCCTAAATTTATAGGTATTTCTTTATCTTCTTCTATATCTAAAATAGTAAAATCCACAGGAAAGATAAATTTTTCAACTTTTACTAACACAACTTCTATAACTCCCTTAGGATAAGTAGTTGAACGGTCTGCTAACTGAAGAGTTACAGAAGTAGGTGAGACTTCTCATAGTCCAAATCTTTTGAAACTTGATAGAGGCATAAAATTAATGCTGGCTCCCAAATCACATAAAGCTCTTCTATAAAATCTTCCACCGATATCACACGGTATAGTGAAACTACCTGGATCTTTTAATTTTTCAGGAAGCTTTTTTTGAATAATTGCACTACACTTTTCGCTAAGTGCAAGAGTCTCATTATCAGTGAACTTCCTTTTCTTGTTCAAAATATCTTTCATAAACTTCACATAATTGGGCATTTGCTCTAAAGCTTCTACGAAAAGAATATTTACCGTTAATTTCTTAAGAATTGCTATAAACTTCAAAAATTGTTTATCCTTTTTGTGTTGCTTCAATTCATGAGGAAACGGTCGTGGAGGTTTCTCCACAGTAATTTTCATTTGTGTAAGTAGATATTCTAAATCTGGGTATTCATGATCATTTTCTTTTTCTGTATCCACTTTCTCTTTTTTCAGTTTTCGTTTCTTTCTGCACTCATGTTTCCAATTCTTTTCCACTTCATAATGGTATCGCTTTTATCTATTCTTTTCCTTGATCCTTAGGATTTGGTTGCACAGTACTAGGAAAAGTTTTTGATGTTTGGTTACTAAGTGCAGTAGAGATATGCCTCAATTGATTTTCAATATTCTTGATAGTAGTTCCTTGATTTTGTCACTGGTTTCCTTGAATTTGTACTTGATTTCCTTGGTTCTACAATTGTTGACCCATGTTTAGTATCAGCTCTTCCATAGAAAACTTCTTTTCCTTAAATTGTGTGTTATTGTTAAATCCTGAAGGATAAAAAGGTCTATAATTAACATTTCCTTAGTTGGATGAATTTCTCAATGGGTTTACTAGGTTGTTTGCCCATTGTTGATTTATAGAAGAATTGTTATTCCAATCAAAGTTAGGATGACTCTTCCAACTTTGGTTATAAAAGTTTGAATAAGGATTATTGGGTCTATTGTTAATAGCATTTAAAGTTTCATAAAAAGGTTGAACATCGACAAATTGCCCAGATGAATTCTCTTCCATCATAGTAGGTGTTGGAGAATAATTCATTCCATAATGATCCAATTTCTTTGATATTGCAGCAATTTGCAAAGCTAACATAGATATTGCATCAGAGTCGTGGATACTAGCTACTCTTTTAGGATTTACCCTTTTAGATGGCCATTGAAAATTTTTGATAGCCATCTCTTCTATTAAAAAATAAGCCTCATCAAAAGGATTTGACATTAAAGAACCACCAGCCGCAGTATCTATAATCGATCTAAGAGATCCCACTAATCAATTGTAAAAATTTTGAATTATCAACCAATCTGATAAAGAATGAAGTGGGCACTTTCTAAGAAGATCTTTAAATCTCTCCCAAGTTTCATATATCGACTCTCCATGAATTTGATAAAATGATGTTATGTCATTTTTAAGTTTAGCAGTTTTGGATGGAGGGAAATATTTAGATAGAAATTTCTGTGAAATTTCTCCCCAAGTTCTAATAAATCCAGGTGCTAACAAATTTAACCACATCTTAGCCTTATCCCTAAGTGAAAAAGGAAAAATTCTAAGTCTAACAGCATCGTTCGAAAGTCTATCATATTTAAAGGTAGCACAAAGTTTTAAAAAACTAGCGAGGTGTAAATTAGGATCTTCATTTGGTGTTTCTCTGAATTTATTGTTTTGTATCATTTGGATAAAAGCAGGTTTGAGCTCAAATGAATTAGCAGCTACTTCAGGATTTTGGATAGATAAGAGAATTTTATTTGCTGTAGGATTTGCATAATCTCATAGAGGTCTAGGTTGATGTTCATTTTCTAATCTTTGATTGTTCACATTTTTTTCCATTATGTCGAGATTTCTAGGTTCTTTTCTTAGCTTTCTAACTCTCCTAACAGTGCATTCTCATTATGAATAGTAGGGTATAAGATTTTCAGGTCCAAATTTATGCATACAATTGAAATTAGTACACAAAAAAAATAGTTAACTAAATATGAAAATAAGTTGTAATTCAAGTAAAAGTTTTCTAATAGACCTAATTTGTCTGTTACTCTAATTATGATTTTTTTAAATCTAATTTTTACTCCCCGGCAACGATGATAAAAACTTGACAGCGACTTTATATATGCTTAAAAATACAAGAATGTGATACCGCTGCTAGAAGATTTAAATCCCTAGTAATGGTGCCAAAAACTTAACAACAGTTATAGATCTCATGAAGATGTGTATAAAATATTCAATAATTGTAAAGTCACACCTATAAACGCAAGTATACATATCGCTCAAGTAATGTATAGCTCTAATGGAGTCCTGGATATCGATCCCAAAAGGAGTAATATTAGAGGTTACGAACTAAGATTTAAAAAATTAATACTTAATCACAACAATATAGGTCAAATTGCATATTTGTCACTAATAGGTAATTGAAATAAAAATGTAATTTTAATAAACTCTTAATTAACTAATTCAATTAATAAACTTTCTAAAGTGAAGTTTAATATATAAAAAAATATCCTTCTCCTTGTCAAGAAATTTAAGAGAATGGATAACTTGAATCAGTTCAAATTGTATTGTGCTAAATATGAGCATACATATTCTTTACCCTTTGGAAAAGGCATAAAGAACATTGACTAATCCTATGCTTGGTTACTGAATCTACGGCTAGTCTGGGAGGATACTGGCTCTCACTTTGAAGCTCCCATGTTCCCCTTGCCTGAGGGCTAACATCTACACTTCAGCACCCAAACGATAGGACTCAATTGAGGATTTTAGTCTGTCACTCCAAAATCTCCAATTCTACGCCCGTTAATTTTTTTTCCCTATTTATTTGCACCCAACTTTCAAGGACTTTGACCTACCTAAATCTTGGATGTAATCTTCACTTTAGTTGAAAAACTCAACATATTTTAACAAATCAATTAACTTGATTGAAAGTAAATTAAAATTGAAGTGAAAGATCATCACAACTTCTTTAACATTCTCATGGAACAATCAATTCAAATCACCACTTCACAAAATTTCAAGATAAGGAGAGAGACAAAGAAAACTACTCAAAACTCATGGAGAAGATACGACAGAACTTGGAATTTATATATAAAAGCAAAGTCATATAAACTTCAATAAGTAAATACAACTTATCTCTAATTCCTCCCCAAGCAAACTCCTCAAAGTTCCTCTGAATCTTTTCATTTCTTTACAACACACAGAACTCTCCTTCGAAGCGGCAAGGAGGAAGAAATCTCTCACTTTCTTTCCACTCTTAAAAACTCTTGAAGAATTCCTCACAATACTAACCACTCTCTACACTCTAATGGTCACCACCAACAACAAAGACTCAGCGGACACCCCTAAGCACCCCCTTTTTCGATCTCCAAATATTTCTTTTAAAGTTGTAGAAGAGTTTTCAAGTGTTTTCCAAGCGTCCCTTCAAAAATCGTCCACATTCAATGCATCTGTTGAGAGAACGGATGTGCTCACTATCGACAGCCTCGATGGTGCCGTCGACGGCCTTCTAGAATTTTTAATTCTGGACTCTCGGAAAAACGCCGCCATCGGTGGCATCGAGCCCGCCATCGGTGCCTAAGATCAAATCTTCATATTTTGGTCTTTTTTGCTCCAACTTCACTCCTTTTTTCTTCTTTTTGCTCCAATGACCATAATTCAACATACGTGCAACAAAACATCAAAGATACCTTCATTTAAAGTGAAATATCATCAAAATCAATGTAAAATAGGCATAAAAATCTCAATATATTTTCCTTTGGTCAGTCCATCTCATTAAGTTCTCTATGAATGAACACTAAAATTTATGAGATGTTAACGCCGCCTCTATAAGCTTTTCTCCATACTTTGAGTAGAACAATACTAAAACTTTGAAGAGAAAGAAATGGAGAGGAAGTTCACTCTCATTTTCTTTATAAGGTAGTTATGTGACTCTCACTTATTCTAAAATGAGAGAATGAAGAAAAAGAGAACGGGGAAGAGCTCTCTTCAAAAATTTTCCACTCTAGGCTCTCCAAG
>NEWO01000265.1:168417-178630 GCA_003013225.1 Phalaenopsis aphrodite
TTTTGGGTAATTTGGATGTTTTCAAAAGGTTTGAAATGTTTTTTGATCAAATTTGGGTATTTTGGGTAAATTTGGGAATTTTTGCAAAATTTAGGATTTCAACTGTACTTAGGTAATTTGGGGGAGTTTAGGGGCAAAAAGGATGTTTAGTATTTTTGTTAGAATTGGGGAGCTAACCATCATCAATGAGCTATGAACCAATGGAAACCCCATTTGGGTCCTCTATGTACTGGTCTTAGCTAAACCCTAGCCTAGGGCCAATGGGTTTAGGAGACCATCCACATGAGTCTCCCAAAGGATCAAGGGATCAAAGTCGAGAAATTTTGGATTTGTATTTCTGAGTGATTGTGAGTGAGGTGAGTACCTTAGCTCTAGACCAACACCCAGGGTCAGCCCTAAGGTCAAGCAGTCTTATGGGAACTCTCCTTGGGCTCCCCCATAATGGCCCCACCTACTAAGTGCTAGAGGTTAGGACCACTATGTAGAACTTCAAGTTGAGTAAAGAGGAGTTTGGAATTTCTAATGGTGAGAGTTCCTTTTCTAATTTTCTAGGAATAGTCAACAAGAAAGTCTTATGGCTAGATATAGGCTACTGAAGAGGAAAAACTAAACCTCAACCAAAAGTGAGGTCAACATGCCTCAAATGCAACTTCTTTTCTCATCTCCTTCATCCTTAAACAATCTTTCTTCCAATGTTCAGCCTCTAAATAGAAAGCATAATGATTTTTCCTAAGACTGCGCCTACAAGACTATCCCTGCTTTTAAGAAGTGTCGACACTCCCACCTTTATTTGCCAAATTCTTCTTCTTCTTCTCATATCTTCCACGTTGAAGTGTAAATGTCTCAGCTGACTCCATCTTTGTGGACTTTTTGTCCCTTTGATAAACTCATGATTCAATAGCACTGTAGCCACTTTTCCATAAAAAAAACCTCAATCCCATGAATAAGTGTCATCATGAAGTTTTTGTACTGATCTTGGAGCAAATGCAACGGAAGAAGCGTCTTGTCTTCATCTCCAACCTTTTCATTCAAATTTAACAGACCTGCTAACAGTTTTATAAAGTTATTCACGTGCCATCAATATTAAACCCCCATTCATTTGAAATCAATAGAGTCGATGCTTTATATGAAGATGTTTCTTCATGGTCTTCATGAGATTCTTTTTCTCCAGTATCCTTCATAATTTTTCTATAGAAATCTCTATAATCACCTCATATTTGATCTCTTGAGTCAAGTAATTTCAGATCAAGCCACAAGCACTCCGGTTCATCTTCAACCAATCTCTCTCTAACATCTCCTCAGGGCATTCCTCGCTATTCAGATTCAAAGAAAAAAATTTATTCATTACCTCTCATCGCCACATACCAAATTTTCATTTGTCATAGAGTTTTTTCACATCAATTTTAACGGGATGCGTGCCCACCTGATGAATCTACTTTTCCACCATCATAGTGAACGTTGAAGAACCTGACACTGAGCTATCATTTATTAATCCCATTGTAGGAATCTCTTTCGCAAAAGAATTCCTCTAGCTGAATTACATATTCCTTGGAATTTTTCCTCCTTTGGAAACCTGAAAAAAAGAAAGAAAGAAAAATAACAAAAGAAAAAAGTTCACATGAAAAAAAATTCTTTTTTTAAATTTTTTTCTAAAAAAATATTTTGTTCTTTTTTTCCATTTTTCTTTCCTTAATATTTGAAATTCGACTTTCCCTAATTAGTACTTCTCTTTTTTTCTTTATTTGCAAAGTTTCCATTTGTTATCTTCCTAAAAATGCCTTAAAAAAAACATTTTTTTTTCTTTCTCGATGTCAGAACCAATGATAGAAAGAAAAAAATCCTTTTTCTTCTTCTTCTAATTCCACGTGATCCTTTTCCAAACCGCTGGATAGCTCGCTCTCCACCATCCTACGCTGGACTGCGCTGGAATGCGACGGAACCGCCACCTATCACTATGCCCCGCCAAACTACTGTCAGACCCTCTATTGTCGAGATTGTCGTTGATCTTCTGCCGGACGTGCTCCTGGAGCTCCTCCTCGAGCCACGCCTGTCTGCTTGTCAATGGAACCGTCATTGGAGCCGTCGACAAAGCATGTCAGATCACCTACTGCAAAAACCAACGATAAACCCAGACAGATTTGTTATTTTTGATGCCAAGCCACGTTCTGACCATAAACTTGAAGCTCAGATGCTAATTGTTAAGTGAAACCAACACATAAACAAAGAGATTTACTCAACCAAAATCAAATACAAAAGATTTGCTTATGTCCACTGAGAGAGAGATTTCACTAGCACTGGATGGAGTGAGAAAAAAACAACTTGAGGTTAAAACTTTTGCACTTCTCACCATATCTCTTCCAATGAACCCTAAATGCCTTTTATAGAAGAGGATTATGACGTATAAGTAAATAAAACCTAAAGATCATATTATCCCTAATTACAAAAAATACCATAAAGACAAACTCTTACTTCTATGTGTGTTTGAGTATGTTTGGTTATCACATTTATGTGAGTTTCTTTAGATTCTTTAGTATGTCGAAATATGAATTGATGAGGATGGGAGGTCTATAAAGCTCTCTCCCTTCTATGTGCGTTTAGATGTATTTGATTTTATCATCTATGCGAGTTTCTCAAAGTACTATGATGAATTATGCTGAAATTTGAACCCTTAAAATTTATTTTTATTATTCTGTTTGAATTATTTCTAAAATTTTGAACTTAAACCAACTTAAGCAGGTCTTCTTAATATTTCTTCTCCAATATACCTACAACAGCTTATCCTAAAAACGGTTTGAGAGCTGCCTGCAGCTTATTGAAATAGGTGTAGGTGCTCAAATTTATGGATGTTAATAAAGTCTAAGAAGAGATGTGCAGCGGTGCCTTGCATGCGGTAAATTTCTACAGAGACGTGCTCCTCTCACTAAACCCCTCCTTGGCCGCTCCGAGGACTTAGCTCGGCGGATATCGCACTGCGAAAGCCCGATTCCGACCGAAACAACGATAGGGTTCTTAGGAGGGTTATGGCTTGGCAGCGCCTCCTCACACAGGTGCGATCTTTTTTTCTTCAATTTCTGCATAACCTTTTTGATTTTTTTTTTTTAAATTTCCATATTGATTATACCCAAATTATTTTTCGCGGATCTGGGTAACGGGTCTTTTTAGCTATGTATTGCTTTTCATTCATTTTTTTCTGTGGGCGTTGTTCCTGAAATTCGGCGGTTTGGGTTTTATGCGGACTTGCCGCAGTTTCAACGCCTCTCTTATAATTGTTTATTACCTTTCTCATTCCAGTGTACACGGTTGTTGGCTGGTGAAAGATGATGTTTTCTTTTCCTCTGTTGAGTCGTGAAGCTTCGGAAAATGAATCAGCTTGATATTTAGCAACTCTTACCTGAAAATTTCATGAATTTCTTCCTGTAATCTGTATCATGACTTCCTATCTTGTTAGTTGTCGAAGGGTAGAAATGCAAAATTGGGACAATCTTCTGTGGAATTTTAGATGGTTGGGCATAAGAACCTTGTTTGTTCCTGATTGCAGAAGTAATCCAGAGAGGTATAGTGTGCTACCATTAAGTATTGGATCCTTCCATGGCATTACACAGCACCAGTTTGCTCCTCTGCTGACATGAAAAGATTTGTTCTGCTGTTCTTATAATTACTACTAAGCTCTATTGTATAATTTGTTGAACATTAACGACAAGGGCAAGCAATTCTTTTGAATTTATACTTTTTAGCGATAATTTCTTATGTTTATTGGTGACGTACTGTTTTTGAAAACTAAAATTGAGTTTTCACATTGCTTGAAGCTGTTTTCAATCTGAAATTTTTGGAGGGGTGGATCTGTTCAACCTTACCACTCCATTTGGAAGCTTCTATTTACATTACCTAAAATTATACCCTGCACATTGTAATAGAGGCAACCTAACCACTATTCCATACTTGCTTTCAATTGTTTTAGAAAACTATATTTGCATTTAAAAATGGGAGTTGATGAAATTTAATGACTCTGGATAGCCCTAACATTAGCTTTAAACACTTTGAGGACCTTAGGCTTAAATTTTATTGCTATAATGTCAGTAAACTTGTATTTAAGGCCTAACGGGAAAGTAAGTGTGGGTTCTAAAAGTCTCATGCGCTCTAGATGTTCTTTGTTCTTTGAAGTTTTAAGTTTGGCGGATTTCAAAATCATATTGTTTGATGTTTCTTAGAGATTTCCCTATGTTAGTGACTAGGATTTATTATATTTGGGCTATTGAAGTTTCCTGCGTGTACAGTTTCTAATTATTAGTTATATTTTTGTCCATATAGAGTACACTATCAATTAAAGATCAATAGATGCCTTGGGCTAAAATTCATCATAACAATTGAATTTGATGAGATAGATTGCTAACCAAATTAAAATCCATTGTTTTGTATTCCCGAGTTGACCATGTAGACATTTTCCGCAAAAGCTAAAGAGCTTAGCCGTATGACTTCTAGGGAGTTTAGGTGATAGTTCTGGGTTGCTTACTTTTAAAAATCATATGCAAATCAAGGTGAAAACTTGCAGAGAACAAATTCTATTATAATTAGATTTTGGAATTGTCTTACCTTGGATGACACATCGACACAATATGACTTCTTGTAGTTCTAAGGTACTATGCATTATTGAAGATGAATTAGAGGTTTAATAATGTGATGAAATTACTGTGCATTAATGACTGATGAATTTAAGGAGTGGGGCCCGAAAGACAATTGTCATTTTGGATCTTGCTTGTTTTTTCTTGGCATAGCTAGACGTGCTTTAGTTATACTTAAATACATGCTTTAGTTATACTTAAGCATCTTTACTAGTGGGCAAACATTTGACCTAATTGGCCCAAGTTATCCTCATTTGACTTCGTTGATTTGTTGAGGCTTTACTTATTGGAGTGGGGAGGTGTTTTGTGATACATCTCAAGATCTTCTTTCATTGTTTCCACTTGGGGCATCGACATTGATCCGCTTGCATCATAATAGCTAGTTTAGGCTGATTGACGCCATGGCGATTTTTTTACTTAAGAAATTTTATCAACAAATAATAGAAAAGATTGCTTTATAGAAGTACTTAAAATAAATGATTTTTTAACTAAGAAAGCGGCATGCTCTTCTAATCATGTTGGTAAGGAGAGAAGTGGTGCATAACAAATATTTAAGATGCCTTATTTTAATTTTGGCATGCAACCATTAAGGAATTGAGTCAAATCAACAAAGTGCGCTTCTGACATAGAAGAAAATTGTACTTCGCCTCCAACCATTATACTTCTTATTATTTATGACTTTATACTTATTTTTATTTACGACTTAGCTACCAAATTGAGAAATGCTGTGATTCTATTCTGCTTTTACTTTTTAGCAGGTTGCTAAGAAGCAATTCTGCCATCAACTTTTTACTGAGTTAGGTGGCCAACCATTGCTTTTTTTCCACAAGGGTCATGTGGGTATGTTCAAGCTATCATTATTCAGTCTTATTGTATTATGAAGGCATTGTTATACTTTTTTGATTAATATTCATGCAGTTTCATGTTTTAAATTAACCAAGAAGCTATTCTTATCAACCATATCATCACTTTAGCATAATTATGATTCTTCATATGGAAATTCTTGCTGGCATATATATGTTAGTTTAGACAATGAATATTTGATGAAATCATCACTTGGTAAGTTTAGATTAATTTATCACTTGATTTGAAGCTTATGTTATAGCTGAATGATTATAATTAAAATGAGCACAAATTATATACCCCAAGATTCTAGCATTTGATGACTTTTGGACTTAACTGATGCTGACACGAGTGGATGTTGTTTTTAGGAGACTATGTTGCATGCCCCTCCTACAAGATTAAAAATATAACATTATCTAGATAGATTATGACACAATGGAGACATGCGAAAGTTCTCTTGGAGTCGCTTGGGCCGTGACTAAATTGATTGTATTGAGCATTGCTCGTTGAATCATCGAGCTGGGTGTACCAAGTCATTGGGCATTACTTATTAAGTCTCCTTACTAGATGTTTATCCCTCAAATTGGGTAGAATTGCTTAATATTCACTAAATCTTTTTCCTTGTAGTTCTCCCCATCATAGAATACAAGGAAACGACCGGACCAATGGTATTGTTGATAGTTATATTTTTAGGTAAACATGATCTCTTGTGTAATTTCATTTTTGCATCCTACTTTTTGTAGACTTGTGTTTCCATATCATGTTGCTATGTTTCCTATTGCATATGCACTTAGTAGAAATCTGCATGCAAAACATGAATGTTAAAATTCTCATCATCTTGTTCTTAAAATTATAATTTATGATAAGTGAGAGTTTAACAAACAAGAATTAATTTTTTGTAGGAGAATGGAAGGCAGTCCACATATAAAGCTAGTTGTGTCCTGGTTTTGGATGGTCTCTTGTAAACACTTATAAAAATTTGACTTGATTTAACATTAGGGAAAAACTTCTTACTTCAATTGACTCTCTTTGGGTTAGGTAGAAATGGTAACGTGCCAATTTCAAGTATGTCGACCCCATCTCAAACTCAAAATATTTAAGATTAGATCAACTTGAACTTGATTAAGTTTTCCAACTGGGTCTATTTTGATTCAATTCAAAAGTAATCCAGACATGATAAGTTTCATTATAAATTTATTGATTTAATTTTAATGTATGGTTGGTATTTACACTAAAGAAAATTGGAAACATATATTTAATATACAAAAATATCATTATTTCATTAATCTAAACTTTTTGTTTGCTTTGTAATCTAATATGCATCATATCATAATATACTACTAGAGAATATAAGCAGATAAAAGGCGCACCTTAAGTAGCAGTCTTGTGATTGACCATAGAGTTAGTGAAACTACAAATCGGATAATGAAACCACAAATCATGAGCTTAGACAACAAAGATAAATACAAAAGATGAAAACTAAACAATGAAGAACAACCCGACAAACTCAAACCTACAAAGTTGCGAATCAACAAGCTCAATTTATGTATAGCAAAATGGTGACATGTGAGTAAGGCTATAAACGAGCCGAGCTTGAGTGAGCTCAGGCTGGGCTCGTGTTCGAAATCTGCTCGTGTTCGAAATAGCTCGTGAACAGTGTGTTCGTGTTCGACTCGAAAATTTTATATTCATGTTTGTGTTCGTACCCCACGTAGTGGGATTAAGGCTTTGTTGTTGTTCGTGTTCGGCTCGAAATTAACTCGTTAGAATATAAAATTATTGTAATAATTTTTTTTTAAAATAAAATTAAAATAATAAATTTTCTTAAAAACTGTTTGTATTAATAATTTAATTCCAAACAAATTTCAAGAATAAATTTCATGAAACATAGATTACCTAAAACTTTTCTAGAATAAATTTCATACAACATTTTACACAAAAAGAATATTAATATTTTTTACAAAATTTTACAAAATACGAACTTCATTACAAATTTTAAAATTTACAAATTAAATAAGAATACAAAAAAATACAAATAAAATCTCAAATAATAAAAAAAATTATAAAAAAAGAATTTCATTTATTTTTCTAATATACATACACTTATGACCTGCATCAACTCTAAAAAATTAAAAAAATATATTAAACTTTTTTATATACATCTTCTCTTTATATACACCTTTACTGGTGAGTTAGGCGACAATAGCGTGTTTGCAGATGACAATGGAAGACTTTCAACACCGAGAACATGAATGGACTCTATTGAAGTTCATGAAACAGGTAAATTTAGCTCCTCTGCTTCCAAACCTCTCAACTTTCCATCCTTCAAAGATTTTGATGCATGCTTATTGCTCCCACTGTTTCCACTCTTTTTTGTTGTTTCCAACTGAATGACTAACTTAGTAGTAGTGGATGTAAGATCTGTCACAAACATCAAAACAGTGTATAAAAAATGCTTTTAGTTAATTTCATAAAATATAACATAAAGTTTATTATTAAAAATTATGGTTCGCTAGTTTTTTGTAAAATCTATAACAATCTGATACTATTGGCTAAATTTTGCATATTTGGTTATTTGCGTCCAGATGGATTAAACAGATAACATGCACGTTTAAATTTCCACTAATGGTAAAATGGTAATTATAAGTTTATTAATTATTTTAAAAGTTGTGTGCATTATTTTAAGGCATTAGTGATGCTCATATTCAATTAACGCATTAAAACTAAAAATATTTCAACAATATGGATAATTATTTCTTAGAAAGCTACACTGAGAATGTGAGAATTATAAATATATATTTTTCACAAAAAATCAGATGACAACTTCCTAACACACAAATTTCTAAAAATAGGAAGAAAACAACTCCCAAATCGAGCTTGAAACACAAAACAATTAGAAAGCTTATCCCAAACAGATCTTAAATGTACCTTAATCCATAGTGCCAGCTTGGGCCTCCCCTTGGTAATGTCATAGTTCCTTAAATCGACAAACAAAGCTGAATCCTCTCAATTAACGGAGCATATTCTATATCCATTTAAAATATACCACATTATTCAACAATGAGACAAAAGACACTAAATCAAAGAAAAATAATTCTGAAATTCACTTACTTAAATTTTCAACTCTTACCAGACTGAACTGTCTGAGGAAAAAAAACCCATCATCAAACTTTGAAAGGTATTCTTCTATCTTGTTTAAAGCAGTAACTGCAGTGTTCTTGAACTAAGGGATATATCAGAGCTTCAACAGATGAAAAAAGTTCTTATAAACCAGAACAAAAATCAGGGTTGGTAACTCACCAACTTCTTGACTGACATCACCCTTTGAAGGCAAGTCTCGATATAACACCATTGAAGGAGCCAGTGAAATCCAACAGTTCCTTTGCAAACCCTTTTTTATCTGTAGCCTACAATAATTTTCCACAAAGCATATCAATATCTCAAGGAGCTAAAACCAGTGTTAGTCTAGCTAAGGAAATTTATTCAACTGCTCTTACATCAAGAAGCAAAGAAGGGCCCTCAAAACTTTCCTCGATGTACTTGAGCAAATCCTAGCTCTCCCTTTTAACCGCATTGTTATGCTCCAAAGAAAGAACCTAATCATCAATAGACCCAGTTAGCACCAGTTCAATGAAGGTGGAAAAGCAAGCCATGACTAAAAGGACCACAGAAAGCTAAAACCTTTCTTTATTGTAGCATGTTGCATTGACTAATAGCCAAAAATGGCTACATCTGTAGAAAGAGAGAGACTAATATATTATATGCTCCATGGAGATGCTAACAAACACAAATATTATGAAATGCTTATACTAATCACATGAAAAACTTATTTTCTTTAAATATAAGATAATAAATATGAGAATTTGAACTCAAACAATATGACCATAATTAAAAAAAGTTAAAATAAGTTGTGAAAAATAGTGTTACATAAAATTAGTGAGCTGTTGTTATTTATCTATGACAAATAAAGAACTAGTATGAGCAAAATAAAAGCACAACCCAACTAATAATAAGATATGTGGCATAAAATAGGTTAAGGAAAAAAAATTCCCCAAATTATAAAACCATGCTTTATGCTGGCACAAGGAGACTATTTTCCTTATAACTAGACAATCACATTTGTACTGCACTCAAATGAAGCACACATCTAACTTAAAGCTATGAGTTGAGCACAGAGCAACATATTATTTTTTTAGGATCATAAAACCATACATTAGGATTTGGCGGAATGAGAATAATACATTCATGTAAATGCACTTCACAAAGATGCATGCCCTAAATCGCCAAAGTGAAACTGATAAAGTTCAAAAAAACTTTAGAAAAAGAGATTTTATTGTTTTGAAAAACTAAAGGAAAGAAGCATTGTATTCTTCACAAAGTCATTCATAAAAAAAAATTCTGATCTAGAGGCAATAGCCGAAACACAACACAAACACTTAACCTGTATGAATCTTCGAACAAATGCACAATAGCCGAACTAAATTTTACAACAAAACTCTTATATCAGATCTCATCCATAAAAAGACAGATATATATGCAACATGCGAGATTTCACTGCCAAAGGCCTACAAAACTAGGTTTCACTCAAAAAATCTAAATAAATCTAAAAGAAATTTAAGAAAATTTAAGATAAGATGTGAACCCAAAGATAAATATGAAATATTAGAGAAAAGATACTCAAAGATAACACCTAAGTAGCCAAACAAGCAACCAAGCAAGAATACCGGGCAATCGAGCCAACACTGACTATC
>NEWO01000265.1:179746-210829 GCA_003013225.1 Phalaenopsis aphrodite
ATATATATATATATGTATGTACATATATATGCATGTACATATATATGCATGTACATATATATGCATGTACATATATATATATCTCTATATATATATATATAATTTAAAGGAGCGTTATCCGACTCTCTACATGTTAATCATAAAAAAAGGTACAAAAATTGGTTAGGAGAGGATCCCCAACTAGTAAAACTAAAAAAATACAAAACTCACTCAAAATAGGGATCCTAATCCATATACAATTCCACCCAAAGCAAAAGAAAATGAATATACCAAATACAAAATGTATACCCGAACATGTACAAGTATATTAAACCCAACTCCCAAAAATAACTAAAGAGCCACTGTAGAGTAAGAGGTGAGATCCAAATAGACCAGATAGCAACAGGTGTAAGAAACCGAAGGCAAGATCTCTCTTGAGCCATTAAACCATGTTGCAACCAGAAGAGCTTGCAGAAAACCAGAGCATAAATGCTGAAAAGTAAACAGTAATAGTTCGAGCCAGGTGAAAAGTATGCATACTCGCCAAAATGAACTTCCTTGCAATGAAACAGATGAGTGCACCGAAGTGGAGTATCCCAATTGTAAAACACATTCCATAACCTTCTAGGCGTAGGGAAGCAATTGATACGATCAACAATCCTCTAAAGGGGGACAGTAACAGAACCGACTAGCAAATCATAGGTGATAGAAACACCCAGCAGCAATGGGAAGTATGAGGCATAGGTGAAAGAACAACCCAACAGAGAGAGCATCGAGCAGTAAAGAGATAGATAGCTGGGAGATAAAGCATCAAACAAAAAAGCAATAACTCAACCAATCCAACAATCATATAGAGCACCCATATCCTGAAGAAATAAATTTGCAGGTAGCAGATGAAACAGCGCCATTATCATGCAGAAAGAACTACACAGGTAACATAATAGTGAGACAGGTACTGAAAGGAATTGCAACCATAATCAAAAAGCAAATATGAATGTAACTACCCAACAAAAAAGGTAAACAAGTGTGAGGTATGCCATAATGCCTAAAAGCTGCCAAACACAAACTGCCAAAAAAATGTTTCTCCAATCATTTATTTTAGATTTAATTTTGTCCACTACCTCATTCATTTGAATTTGCTTCCTCCTCCCTCTAAGAATGTTCACACCAAGAAATTTAATGGAAAGTTTTGCAAGTTCACATCCAATGAAATTGGAAGCACAACTTTCAATATTTTGATGAATATTTTTCCCAAAATATATAGAACATTTAACCAAATTAAAGAGTAAGCCAGATGTTCTCTGAAAATCAGTCAATAGATGCATAATAGATTATATAGCAGACTTACTGACATTAGAGAACAAAATAACATCATCAGTATATGCAAAATGACTAATCAAGTTTTTAGATTTTTGAGAATATTGGATGCGAGAATGTTATATATGCAAATTATTAACAAGCCTGAAGAGATAATCAAAAGCAATTATGAAAATAATTGGAGAAAGAGGATCTCCCTGTTTAATGTCTCTGTATGCAAAGAAGAAGTCATGGGCTTTACCATTAACAAACACACTGTAATGATTATTTGCTAACCATCTTTTAATAAGTAAGCGGAAATCTTGATGAAACCCTTTAGCCTGCAGAACATTAAGAATGAAATTTCAGTTAATAGTACAAAGCCTTTTTGATATCAAGTTTAAAAACCATGCTACCCCCTGCATTTTTTATCAAAGTATTCAATCATTTCCTGTGCCAATAGGTCAGGAATCTCTCCGCCTTTAATAAAAGCATATTGCTGTGTAGAAATAATTTTAGAGAGATGCGGTTGGAGCCTATTCACAATTAGCTTATTCAACACTTTTGATATAACAGTGGTAAGAGATAGAGCGAAAATTGTCCCAAGATATCTTGTCATTACCTTTGGGGATGAACACAATCAAGACAGAGCTTAAATACTTACCTGCATTTTCCCCAAGAAAAAAACTTTGAATAACACAGATGACCTCCTTCTTAATGATGTCCCAACAACGAACATTGAAATATGAGAAAACATCAGGATTCATAATGGGCGGATGGATCACTCTATTTTCTTTCGCTTCAGTTTTTATGATTGGTGTATCCATTCGGTTGGCTAGGGGATGATATGGTTACCACATGAAATTAGTAAAAAAAAAAATATAATTGAACAATACCCCTTTTATGTTTCTTAAACAAAATATATAGATGAAGTATTTTTTGGGAATGGAGGTCACCCAATTGAGTTTGTGTTGTTATTTCCTTAAGGTAGTATGCGTAGTATACTAAACACGATATGCATATTAAATTGCAGAGTAATTGAAACTCTAATGGAGTCTGATGTTAAACTTCTTTCAATTTAATGAAAACCTTTATTCGATCCTGGTAGATTTCGAAAACTTTGGAAACTAAACTATATCTTAATTACTTTTCTGTATATTTCATTGTTCTATAAATACAGTTAGTAAATATTTACAGTCTTTATGTGTTAGTCATCAAAATTTTGTCATTCATATGCTCAAATAGATCAAAGGGGGCACCTGCCAATGCTTGTTATATGAAGATAGTGGGAAAATTATGTTGATTGGTGACTCTAATGCTAATTGGGCAGCACTTCTGATATGGGGTCTACAAAAGGATATTGTGTTCTTATTGGAGCAACATGGTGACTTGTATGAGTAAGAAATATTTTGTTGTTGTTGGATCAACTAGTGAGGCTGAATATCAAGCCATGAACGGTTACATGTTGTAGGAATTAAAATGTGAAGAGTTGAATAAATGAAGTTGATTTGTGATAGTAAAGAAATATTGCATTTTGCCTCTATCCAACTTTTATATGAGAGTACTAGAGATACAAGTTGTTATTTTATAAAAGAAAAAGTTATTTCGAGCTATTTTTTAAAAAAATTCTAATAACTAGCCAGTAGATATATTCAATAAATCAGAGAGGTCCTTAAATAAGCTACACTTGTAACAAACCAGGGGCATAAGTTCTATATATCACAACCCAACTTGATGAAACCCATCATATCGAAGTAGATCGTCTCATATCGAGGCCACGATAGTTAAATATTTAACCAATTTTTGTTTGGAAGGAATTTTATTTATTTATTTATTTTTAATTTACACAAATATGAGTTATTAATATCATCAAAATATCATAAGATATAAATACTCAAAATTCTTTGAGATTATATCATAATTATACGACAAAAAAAAGTACACAACAAGCATGGAAATCTCTCTCAATTAACAAAGCATGTTTCTCACAATGACTATAAAAAATATAAATCAAAGCAGTAACATACCTAATATCGAATTCTCAATAGTAATCAATAATTTCTATTTAATCTGAGTTTTACCCTTTCCTGAAATAATATGTGAATAAATTAATGGAGAGCAATCGCGACTCATTAGATTACTCAAAATCTACTGTAGTTTTTAATACACAAAAGAGAAAATAACATGTATTTATTTTAGCTGAACTAAAAGAACATGACAAAACATCATGTGGTGTATCCATCAAGTACAGTGCAAATAGAAATAATAATCACAATAAGCATATGTTGAGTAAGTGCATAAACAATATGATATCAGAAATAAAGTAAAATAAAATGAAATAATAATTTATTTTTCTTTGAATTATTTTATAATTTTTTTAACATTTTGTACCGCCAATTTCACTTATATCTCTATTTGTTGATATTTCTAATTTGCTTTTTATATCTTTATTTTAATTTATGCTTTCACTTGTTCATATATTTTCAAAAGTATCAAACACAAATAAGTATTTATATTGGTTCACAATTATTTATATAACTCCACTTGAATGCACTAACATACAACTATCTAGTCACTCAATCACCTACACTTTAATATATGCACATAAAAATTTTCCCCCTATTTCTCATTTTTACATGTATATTTTTTATGCGAATGTTTAAAAATATCAACAACTTTAATATATGCAAATATCACTAGACATGCTATTGAAATCTATAAAATTTGGTATGCACAATTGATGGTGAAATTTGCAGGAGAGATTAATCTTTACATAACGACAATTAAAATTTACAAAATTATTTATATGTCATATCAAGAATAATATTTTGAAGTATTTCTCATTGCATAACAAATTTTATCTGGTTTAGTATACTCGTTAAAATACACAATATTGTAAACCACAAAATATTCGATAAAAATTTAATTTTTTCAGTTTATTCTATGACAAATAAATTACGAGCTGAAAAGTTTATAAAGCTTCGTATATCTGAGTTTATTCAAAATTTTACCAAATAAAAAATCCAAATTTTAAAAAAAATGATGAAATTGAATCTGAAATATGAATAGTATAGTTTATCTAAAACCGAACAATATTCCCAATTGGTTTGACAAAAGAAATCGGTTTTATTGCCTCCGAAATCAGCTCTCCCTTGAATATTTCTCTCCCTATCTCTAACTAGAATGGTTTACGATTTGAAAGAATAAAAAGCTTGGAAAATGAGTTTTTGAAGTGGGAATTGATATTTATACATATATATATATTTTTTTATTAATTAAGGACGTAAAAATAATTAATTGAACTGTTATATTTATAACTGTGAATTTTATATAACTCTTTTTATTTCTTAAAATTAAAGTCTTTAAAAATTATGAAAAAAATAATCAATAAATAATATCATACTAGAATATACTGGTTAAAATGGTTCGTAAAACGAACTCCAAATGATTTCAGAAAACTCGCTTTTAAAAGATGTACCAAATCCTTACGAAAAATAAATCCAACTAGAAACCTTATGTTTTACTATTTATATTGCTCATAAAATATGTTCAAAATAGAATCGAAAGTACTTTACAATTTGGTGAAGATGATTTACAGGCGATTTATAAATCGAATATAAAACAAAACTAGACATATTGTGTTAATATAAGAAGATCAATTCCAATGAGTAAAAAGTTTGTCAAAATCAAAATTTTAAAAATCAGTAAGTAAATCAGGCATAAAATCAACTCTAACTTTTAAAAATCAGTAAATAAATCCGACAAAATCAACTCTAACAACTCAGATAATAGTAAACAAGAATTAAACATGTTTGACTTATCTGATCCCAAAATCAGGTCACAGCAGCTGCGCCTTAATTCTGTAGGAGTAAATGGCTCTAGTTAGAGGGAGAAAGTTATTTATAAAAGTAACTGTAATTTTATTTAATATAGTTGCAATTGTATTTGATATTTTCAGTTGCATTGGGTGGAAGGAAAAGTTATTTTCTGTATTTCTTTCTTCCTAATGTTGTATGTTAATACAATAGTTTTTTTCTGTATATTTTTTGAGTAAGGATACTGATCTTTTTGCTATAATCTTTTCCTGCCACATGTATTTTGGAGGAAATTCAGTAATCATCATATATTGCATTGTCTGAAATATTGGTAAAACTAACTATTTCATCTTTTTTCAACAAAAATCTATCCGCGTAAATATCTCAAGGCAATTGGGTTTGGTGCCAATCTTATATATGTTTAATTTCTTAAAGATTCGGGCTTTGTAGTCTGTTTTGCTTAATATGCAAAGTTTATTTGTCAAACAAACTTTTGATTGATGAGCTATGTTATTTCAGTTTTTTTTATTTTTGCTTAATTTCAATTAACTTATAATGATATTAAAACAATTTTAAACCATGAATGATTCTAGAAGCAAAGTTGTTTGTGCCATCACAAACAATTATTTAAAAAATGCTAAACATGGCCATGATGATAATTAAAAACTTTAATTTATCAGATTACTGGTCCACCCATCTACACAATTACCGAGCATCACATGTACCTTCTTGGTAAGTGTGTTTTCTTTGCGGCCATTATAAATTGAGTTTCAATCAAAAGACATGGCTTTTGAAGTTATCACAGCTTGTATGGGTAGATATATGTGGAAGAGGTTTAGATTTTGTTATTTGTATAAATTTGATGCAGTTTGGTCTTTATTGTTGGGTTTTTTATATTGGGTTTCAATTATGTGTCAATTAAGCAGTTAATAATAATAATAATAATAATAATAATAATAACAACGTACTATTATGTTTATTTCTTTCTCTGAAAGTTTAGGAATATATACGAAGCCATAATCTATGTAAGGGGCTCTAGCCTTGTATCAGAGGCACATGATTTATTGGTTTAATGAAATATACAGTTAACTTTGAGATCTCTTCCTCTTTCTTGTGTCTCTCTCTCTCTTCCTCTTCTTCTAGTACTTTGTCAAGTGATATCAAAGTTAATATGCCTTTCTACATTGACATTCACCAATGCTTCCACAAATGTTTAAGCCATGTTCTCAGAACCACCTGCTGATTGTGTTGCAGCCCCCTCCAAACATTGTACCGCTCTCTATTCACAACCTCGTCACACCTATTGCTGCCTAGAAGCTGATATATGAACCGTAGGATTTTCTCTTACTCGTCTTTGTTTTGTGCAATTGCTTCCGTATTGCACTTTTCAAAATTACATGCCAAGCCTGCACTCAGTCACACGTAATTTTCTTCTCGCTATGTGTGCGAGGCTTTTATCCCACTTCCACTAATGTTAGCGATCAAACCCTCTTATTCTGCTCCTTGATCTTTTCCCACCACATCAAAGTCAGCGATTGCACACATCGAGTGACCTGTTGTTGCTACTTACTAGCCCTCTCCATCAAAGCATTGTTAAAGTGAAAGAGTGAACCATTGTAGCAAACTTTGCTAATGATTTCTATTCTTTTCCGGCTCCATCGCTTATTGCCTGGATTCTTACTTGCCTACAACTCCCATGAGCTTCTCTATGTGCTGGTCTCATTAGCACTCATCAAGCTCACCATTGTAAGGCAATGCCATTTGCAGGAAATCTCACCTTTGACGCACCTGGCTGTTGTGTGCATTGCATATGCTTTTTTTTATCATATCTTCTTTTTCTTTGCCCAAATTTACTTTGCTCATAACCCAACTTCATTCTTGCTTGTTCTCTTTCATGACTGAGTCAAGCCCAGATTGTAGCCTACATGAGATTCTTTTGTTTGCTCACCCTGCGGCCTCTTCTAAACTCATCTATTTTAGGCGTGAATCATCTTCTTCATATCCCAGTTATTCCATGGAACATTTTTTTTATTAACAGAATCATTAGCCATACAATTTTTATGATATTGATGATCCTTATTCTTTCGTAGATTGGGAAGGCAAATTATATAGATCATGTTATGATCATTATCGATTATATCATGATGATCATGTATATTCTCATTTTCAATATTGTGGTCTTAATAGTTGAGATCATGACAATCATTCATATTCTTATTTATAATATTTTGATTATGATGAACGTTTAAAATTACACAATTGAATGCTGAGCTATTTTTTGTTCGTGAGGCGAGACATAAGTCTCAAATTTAAATAAATGTATAATTTAATAAAACATTATATAAACTATAAAGTGTGAAGTAAAAAATAACATATTAATATTTCAACTTATTAACATATTAAAAAATAATATAATAACTTTCTAAATAAAAATAATAAATCACATAAAATTGGAAGTAATACGTTAATATCTTAACATCAAATTATGAAATAATATGAGTTATACAATTATTAAACTATTAAAGTAAGTTAATATATTAAAATAAAACACTAAAACATTAAAATATAACTTCAAAATAAGTCCAATATAAGTATTTCTCTCGTACTGCCCTCACTTAGGATATATTTGGGGCAGCTTGCGTGTTTCAGGATAAGCAGCTTATCCTGAATTGTGGCCTGCGGGTCGATCGCGAGGGTCGACCCGCAGCCTGTGTTTAGTGTAAAAAACCCAAACGCGACAGACAACATTTTAAAAAACGCGCTAAACAAATAGTTAGACGGTGTTTTCAAAAACGCCGCCGCACGTATAAGCTGCTCCAAACGGGCTCTTAAACAAAAATATAACAAGTTTTCAATATTTGATTTTTTTAATTTAGAAGTTCCTTTAACTCTTATCAGCATAACTTATCCTTAGTCATATATTTATTCTCCCATTCTTTGTTATTTTTAATCTGAATTATATTTTATTTTTAATGAAAATTTTAATTCAAATGATAATTTTATTAATACTAGAACATCAACTACATAATTTTTATGAATGCATTTTTTTAATTGCTTATTATTTAGTGTGTGATGTGTGAGGGTTAACAGGTGGGGTATATTTATATTATTTTTAGTTTTTTTTAAAAAATTGGTTATTAATTTTAAAATTTGAGTTTTTTGAGGCATACGAGCCTTAGTTATCCCTCACCCTGAGACAATGAGGCGGAAGCCTCGTTGGGATATTTTTTTTTAAGTGTTGAGATGGGCCTCAAGGCCTACCTCATATTGCACAATTTTAAGTAAGGATCATGATTAATCATAACCTAATGACCATGCCCACTGTTGTATCTGATGTGATACCATCCAAATCCAAGTTACATTGATATTATTCTAAGCCTAGTTAAGTCCTTAGTCAACCTATGCCTGGTGATGAAACATTCAATGATAAATTAAATTGGTGCTTTAAGGATATGGGAAGTCTTTAGTTACTAGTATATCCAGTTAATTCGATCTTAACTCCACCAGTCTCACTATCTCCTTCTACTTGTGTATTTGCACCTGAGTTGTGATGGTGCGATTAATTTTGATTTTGATACATGCCCGAGGATGGGTTGAGCTAAGGATTTCATAGATGGTCTTACTAGAGATCAATACTGACCATGAGTTTGAGGTGCCTTCAATCACAATTGTTGCTCTACATCCTCAATTGGTGAATATGCCTATTGTTTACCAACTACTATTTTTCGTTATCTCCATATGACCTGGTGTATCTCATGTTTGTCAACCACGAATAATGCCGTAACTCAAAGGTCCTCATGGGGCAATAACACGCTAGCATGACACCATTATAAATATGGCATAAAATATCAAAAAAAAATTGAAAATAGTAATAAATATGAAAGACTAACAATTTAAAAAACAAGTCATCTTGATAATAAAATATAATTTAGAACAAAAAAACAATCATCAATGGCAAGAAATGATGTTTTTTATTGATGCTTCGTCAAGCTTGCTAGTTGAATAGCGAAGACTTTCTGTTGAGTGTAGCCCATTGAAATCATGGTGTGCATGATTGAATTGATGAAGCCGTAGGATGAGATTATACATGATACCAGAGTTAACCCAAACAACTACGGAATTGTAATTTTTATCACTGAAATTAAATTGAGTTACAACAAACAAATACGACAATAGGGAATAACAACAAAGGACATAACATAGACCAAAATTAGAGCTAGGTTGAATCGTGGTGGTTGAGTAGCAGGACGGAAGGGATGGTGCGATTAGGGAAGCAGAAGAAGGTTTGGTGGTTTGATGGGGCAACTGAGAGGTTTAATGGATTAGTTGGTGGAAGCGCTGGTGGCAGTTACATTAAGGAAGTGGAAGGATAGGCCGGAGGAAGGCTGGGTATGAGCGAGCAGCGACACAGGGTGAAGGAGGAGCAGCTAGAATTCCTTGAAAGTGCAATTGCATTTCTATATTAAAATAGTTCCAAAATGTTACGAAAATGTCAAGCAAAAGTAATGGGTTGGGCATTAGCCCTAATTACATCCAAAAAATCAGGATCATAAATAGAGGTTGTCCAAGCAAAAGAGCTATTCAAAGCAAGCTAGGCACACAAGTTGAGCTTTTTTGTTACAATATCTATTTGTAAAAAAAAAAAGAGAACCTCTTTGAATTCAGTGAGGAAAGCTAGATCCAATACCAGCTCCGGACTCTTCCAGGTGGTATTCTCCACCCTTTGTCGAATGAGGTTAATGACATTTACATTGTCATCTTCTATGGTAATACCCTTGTACTCTATCATCCATGGTTTGATAGTAGACTTCAACAAGAGGATTACTTCTCCACCACAGAGTTGTTCTAATGTCTCATAGAATGAGCAGTTGCATAAAATGAGGTCTCCCTTTTCGTCTCGGATGACGAGACCAGTACCTCCAATGATTTTAGGAAATAGAGCACCATCAATGTTGGCCTTAATCAAACATGGATAGGGGGAACATCATGGAGGACAAATCATCTCGTAAGGCTATAAAGTGCCCCATTGCTCAATGATGGTGCGATGGCATCTGGGTGAGAGAAGAGAGGATAGTGGGCGCCATAATCTTTGAGTTCCATAGGATCAGTTGTGTTTTTGACATTGCGTGCTCTCAAACTTTGGTAAACCACATAGATAGTTTTTCCCAAAGACCACATGAGTAGGCGGCAACTGATCTAGCTGTTGATAGTGTCTTAGTGTTAAATTCATGCACCATGAACCTCCAATCTAGAGATTATTTAGAGTGGCTGTAAGGACTTTGGAGGTGGCCATGATATGTGTTTTATCTCCTACTTCATTGTATCTCTACGATGAATGTTCATCAACACCAAGCCCTCTTTTAAGTAACCAATTATTGGTAGGAATTAGGTTACAAGAACTCTCCCATAGAAAACATGTTCTCAAGGATGCAATTTAAACTTTCTTAGCCAATCGACAATCATAGGCTCATTAACGAACGATTTTCCATAAGCAAGAGCAGTGATAGTGCATCCTGAATGAGCAGGAAAAATTTTGACAGTTCTTTTGGGGGTTAGTCGACTAGTACAACTACAAAATAATGTTACAAAGTTTTTGGTCGCACCGGGATTTCATTTAAGGCAAGTTCCAGCTGCCCTCCATTTGTTATAACCTGACTTGGGACTGGAATTAACAAAGATGGGTGCAGACGGTCGGACGACGTGAATTAAATTTTTTTTATTTATTTACTATAATTATCATTTAATAAATGAAAGACTCACTAAAGAAAGTAGATTAAATCAATACATTTAAATTTACGTCATTACAGGTTGTCCGCATCTTTGATAAATATTTTATCTTCTATTGCTCATTTTTTAATTAATTAATTACACTCAAAAAGTTAGTTTAAAACAATAGTGAGCTAACCAAAGCCAATAAATACTCGCACTATTAAACTACATTAATACAAGAAAAAAAAAATACACATGCTAGTAAAGTTTTTAAATAAATTAGTATAAAACATTTGATAGTTTATGAATATAATCATTTAAAATTTTTTATAATATTTAATATATTTTATTATATTAATAACATATCTATATGATTTTATATCTGACAATTGTTACAGGAGCACCGTTTAAAAATTTAACAGTTAGGGTACTTAAATATCAATATTATTTTTTCTTTATATGCATGAGTATCTTAGCATTTTTCCGCTAGTACGATTAAGAGGCGACTCAATCATAACCAAGAATGCACATACAAATATACTATAAAAATCACTCATTCTTATTTTCATAATAGTCAATGTATTTCATTTATATGAAATGAATGCTAGTATGCATCAATATGAACAAAAAAATTCAATAGTCATAAATCATGAGTTTGTATTAATTCAAATATAACTAGTAACAACAACAATAAATGTATTTGATCTAAAACAAGTAAAAATATTACTATGGCATAAGAGCATGAGTACTCATATTTGCTTTAAAGTTCTGAAATCTCTTCTACAATATAATACCTATCATCATATATAAAGTATTATTATTGATAAATTAGCTAAATGATTTATCATTTAATTATGATTGAAATATTTTATGAAACTTGATATTAATATGAATCTATTTAAATCCACCACTAAATTTATGTAGTATTATTAAATTATCACTACAATTTAGATAATATTATTAAATTATCACTACAATTTAATATATTTATTTTACATAATTTAGTATTTATTTATTCGGGATGAATAGTTTCTCATTATGGAAAATTGACATTAATTTATTTAAAAGTAGAATGACTCTTAATTTATGTTTTACCTAATAAATTTTTCTCACTAGCACTTCTCCCATAGGCACATAAATGAGGCTAAAGTCCTTGCTAGTCTTCCGAACAAAATATAACATAACTTCATATTAATAACATTTTAAGTGTTTAATCAAAATAAATTAGATGCATCATTGAAAATATAACTCAATTCCTCTTATTGCAAGGTCAACAATTCCTTTAGGGTCCTCTATATCCCCTCATTTATTGGTGTTAATTCTTCCTTCCTGATTTACACTCTTGATTGACAAAACAAAATCCTTATAAATTCTTTAAATGCAATTCTATTAATATATTTAAAAATACTAAATAGCATTAAACCCTAATTATGGAATTGGGAGATCTGATTTAAGACAATTAATTCCCTTCACATCTTAATAATCTCTAATTTAGAGATTAATTTTTTATGTGCAATCCTAAGAGTGAATCATCTTTGTGTGATGCCCCTTTTCAATCAACTATGAGGTTGAATGCAGCATAATAGTAACTTATTCAAGCAATGATAAATTTATTAGCATTCACCCCAACTTATTATTTATTGTCATATTGCTCCTTGATCCAGATATATTGTTTGCGTTGCAATGCCTTTCTGTTCTTCGGAAGCTCTCACTTGACAAATTTTTATCTGCACTGACTCTTCAAAATGCTTGCAATTGATTCACAATACTTTTATAGTTTCGGAGTTGAATGTCATAGAAGTGATATAGTCCTTGGCTTCACGTGTTATCATTTAATTTCCCTTGATTACCCTCCATGTATGAACATAAATGATCAAGATGTATCCTTCTTCATTTACGTACCCAATTGGGATCAGTTTCCTCTTTAATTCAACAGCATGCCTCCCATTTTGTAGCTTTTGCATTTTTTTTTTTACTAGTTTTAATTTGTATTTCTCTAACTCCCACAGCTCTTAAAAGTTCTCATCATCAGCAAAAGGAACATTTTAGGGCACAGAGTACTGGAAGAAGAACCTTCACTTGATTCTAATCTCTGGTTTTCTTTACTTAAGGTCAAATTGCGGACATCTTTGAGCTTTAATTTTAAAGTCCAACATAAGTTACTTGTTGTTGTCATAGTTTCAACCCTATTTTTTGGATAGTGATGGTAACAAGATTAAAGCACAAACTTTGTCATTCAAGTTTTTTTTCCATAAAATTCAACTTCTGCTCAAATTGAACTCATTGATATGTGAAACTACGGAAGCGCATTTAAGTATTCTAAATTAAAAAAATAGTTTTTATTAAATATGCATTTTTTATGACCGAAGGTGTCTCATGCATATGTTATGGAACTTCTATCATTTGAGCTATAGCCTTCTCATTAATAACAATTGTACAACCTTCAATGCATCCAGAAGATCTCAAATTTCTTAACTTATGATGGTGGCTTTCACTTTTAGAGAGGTAGATGTAACTTTCTTTGGAATTAGGTATCTGCGATTTCTGTATTCCGACACTAGAAGTTCTTGCTATCGAATCTATATTGGGTTTCAACTTCCCAGCTTCGAAAGCTATACTGCGTCCACTTTCTCTATAAAACCCAAAGCTAGTAAACTCTAATCTAAGTTATTGGGGAAGAGTATGCCCACTTCTTTCTATATTACCTTTCTCTACCCAGTTGTAAATAAAGCCTATATACCCGATCCCACCTTCTACCCATCCCAACTAAGAAGATATTACTTCTGTCCTCCTAGAATGACAACTGCCAAGCTACAAAACTATTACAAGCCTCTATGCTTGACACCACCCTTACACTAGGCATGTTATTATGCTAACGACCATCGATCCAACCATTGTTGAACTCGTCAACATATCTTGAAATTTGTCCTTAAAAAATTTTTGGTTCTTAAATTCTCTGAGAAACGACTCATAGCCATATCTATCGAGAACACCCAGTGAATGTCTCATTAGCCATCTGCTAGTCTGTCTTGTCACCGATCTTCAAGACCTCATCATCTTTTTTGCGAAGCATACCATGTATTCATACTTCTTTACAAGTCAAATATAATGGGTGGAATGGTTGTTCAGAAACAAATGTGCACATTTTATGTGGCTCAATATCGCAAAAAATTGATTCAAGATCTCAAATATGTTGAGATTTAATCAATATCACAAATATGTTGATTCAAGATCTTGTACAAGAAAATTAATTTTTAACGCATTTATAAGACAGTGGTGAGACCTGCAATGCGCTATGGCGTTGAATGTTGGCCTTTAAAAGAGAAGCATAATAATAAGTTAAGTGTTGCCGAGATGAGAATGATTAGGTGGATGAGTGGCTTTACACGTAGAGACAAAATGTGAAATGAATATATTCGTGATAGGGTTGATGTAGCTCTTGTGACAGACAAAATTAGAGAAAGTAGGCTTAGATGGTTTGGTCACATTAAACGTCGACCATCCGATGATCCGATTAGGAGAGTAGATGTTTTAGATTCGACTTGTGTTAAGAAAGGCAGAGGTAGACCTAGGAAGACTTGGGCTTATTGTATTAAAAATGTCCTTAATTTACTATAACTAAATGAAAATGCGACACCAAATAGAACGCAATGGAGAAAAAGGATTCATGTAGCCGACCCCACGTAGTGGGATTAAGGCTTTGTTTTTGTTGTTGTTGTTGGTGTATGACATTGTAACTAGATCGTGTTCTTGCAAGAGCCATGTAATAAACAGCCATAACAGATCAATCTTGCCACAAGACAAGCCAACCAAGGCGCAGGCGTAGAGAATGATCACAAAAACATCCGAATTGCAGGAGAAGAGTATCAGTTTGACAAACATGCAAAAAACTTTAATATTTGCTTGTTGTAATTTGTTGAATGACTGAGAACTTTCCTTTTTTTTAAGAGTAAAACCCATGACCTATTTGAGGATTGAAAGGCAAAACTCCGTGGCAATGAACACTCTGCTAGGCTTAATCTTAGAAAAAGATCGTTTATCTCGTTGATTTGAAAATGTAATCTGTGATGCAGTAACCTAGCCATAGCATTAATGCTTAACTTTAATATTCAGCCTAATTTGGTAAAATTGCTTCCAACATCATATAGATAATATGCATGTATTTATTGACTTTTTTTTTATATTTCTCTGCAATGCATACCTCTAATCCGTGTTACTTCTTGCCGTATTACAGAATGATAGCATCTGGAGAAGTTGTCTATCATCCATTACCAGATAGCATCTGGAGAATTTTGTATATCATCCATTAACGTCTTTGTGGTTTTTATTTGCAGGAATTAGACTAGGGAATCATCAAGAAAGGTTTCATTCAAATTATGTTGGAAGTTTTCCTCGCAGCTTGCGAGATATTGAAGGGTTCAATGATGTAGCATTACTTAAAGAACTGTACAGAAGTGATCCAGAAGGAGTTATTAGACTATTTGAAAGTCAGCCTTCTTTACATTCGAACCCTTCGGCTCTTGCTGAGTATGTTAAAGCATTAGTCAAAGTTGATCGGCTGGATGAAAGTTCTTTGCTCAAAACTCTGCAAAGAGGTATATGCTACTGTCACATTATTCGTAGATGGCAGTTTATTTAATTAATTGGGCAAGTAGAAGAGTAATTGATGAGTCAATGTAGGGATCTAAAAGGAAGTTCTGTGATATTATACTTGTAAAATAAAGGTTTTTTAAAAGAAGGATTGAGATCAAATTACTCTCCCATTGTTGGCGCCTCTGTGCAATTTACCTGGAGTGATAACTATTTAAAAAGCATCAAATGTTTTTCTGAGGTTTAGACAGCTCTTTTTAATGTAGATTTTCATCTCATTCTGTATTAGGAAGGATCTCTTCTTTGAGTTCATTATTTTAATATGGTAAATATCTCTTTTGTAAGTGCTTTGGTGAAATTTTTTTATGGTTCTGGGGAGAAATTGTAATGCTCTTTAGATCTTTAGTTCTTTATATAAAATGTTTCTTTTTCTTTGTGATTTTTAAATGAATGATAATTAAAAATGCAAAATTATTTCAACAAATGCTTACAAGTTTTAAGAAATAAAATTTCCTGATCTTTTCATTTCCATTCAAGGTATTTTGAGCATAAGAAAGTACTGATGCTTATCAATTGGTTGCTTTTTGTTTTCTTCCATGCCTTGGAACTTAACATTTATAAACCGTTGATGTAGGTTGAATAAGAAGAATCATTCAAGTTGATTTAAATCTTTTGAATTTTTTCAAATGCATGCAATTTACCATTCCATTATTGCGTGAGAAACCTAAAAGGACCAGAGAAAGGACTTGGAAGCCTTTATGTTCTTAACTACCTTTGTCAATTTCTCCTATTCACAATTAATACAAGTGTTTTTCTGTAAATTTTATTTGTACTTTGCTTTCTTTTATTGCTATAACTAATTTCTCAAGATACAGGTATAACAAATTCCTCAAGGCAAGAAGAGTGTGTTAGCACTTTACCAGGCTTAAAGAGTGTGGGCTTAGCAACTAAAGAAGGGGTTCTTGGTACTGCTAACGCACCCATTCACATGGTAACAGCAGAAACTGGTCACTTTAAAGAGCAGTTGTGGCGTACATTTCGCACAATTGCCCTCACATTTCTAGTCATATCTGGTGTCGGTGCTTTGATTGAGGATAGGGGAATTGGCAAAGGTTCGATATCATAGGAATTCAACATGTACTAATTGGTTGCCTTGTATTTATTCGTCAAGTTTGCTTCATTTGATGTTTTGCAGGGCTAGGACTGCATGAAGAGGTGCAACCAAGCATTGATTCGAGCACAAAATTTAATGATGTAAAAGGTGTTGATGAAGCTAAAGCTGAACTGGAGGAAATTGTACATTACCTTCGAGATCCAAAGGTTTGAAGAGGAAAAAAACAAATTGCACCATGTTTCATGTTTGGCTGGTCAGATTTTAAATTATTTTGCTTATATTGTTACTTGTTGGGACTCCACTTGAGTTTTAAACTCTTTCACATGTTGAAGGGGCGCATACAATAATTTGTAGAAGTTGGTACTAAATTAGAAGGCTCATAGTTTGGTGTCTTCATATGGTTTACCATCGCTGTTTTTTTTTTCTTTTGTCCTATTTCATACTGATTTTTAACTCTCTTCTGTTAATGACACTAGCTTCAAATCTTCCCTCTTACACTACATGCACAAAGAAGAATAAAACCTTCAAGCATTTGTGTGTGCATCGAAATGTATGTTATAGGTGTTGTTGGTGATTGAGTAGTTTTATACAAACAACTTGCTTGTACGTGTCACAAGTGACTTGGTAAAAAAATGCGGAGGAGAAAAATTCCTTGCTTGGTAAACTTTGCAAATTTGTATCTACGGTTGATTTTTATAGTCTACTTGTTATTTATCTAAATATTGTGCTGGTTCCTTGTATGTAAAAAATTTGTTGGAAAGAGATGCCAATTGTCACTTGGAAGCACGACCAAATACAGTTCATGTCAGTGTTGATCATCGACGCTCCTTTGCACATCCTAACACACTCAAAATTATGTTGGAAGCATGTTAAGATAAAATTAGGTTCTGAAATAGGCATACACAACTCGACACCAGCCAAATATGACTCAAAAATTAATAAGGAAGCGTATTGGGGATGGACCATCCATGAGATGTAAATACGTGTGCATGATTAAATGTTGTTTCATGCTCAATTCCTTTTTCTAAATGCCCCAGAGGTGTATTTTTTATTCATGTGCCAAATTGTGCAACTCGTCTTCCTCTCAACAAGAGTTTGATAAAGCATCCTTAGCCTTCAGCCTCTCTTCATTCATCACCCGTGTGATACTGGAGGTAACCCAAATCGCAGCGAATTGAAAATATTATTGCAGAAATGCGGATAAATACAACAAAAAGGGTTCTTAGAACAGGAATAAATGACAACAAGCGCAAACAACACCTTAGGATGACGACAACGGTGTTAAATGTCTGTTTGACAGCAGGTAGAAGGGCTGGTTAGCGGTCGCGGTTACAACATAATGGAAGAATGGCTAGGCGATAGCAACTAGACGGTAGGAATGATGAGGTGGCAGCATCAGGTAGGCAGGGGGGAGGGAGGCTGCAGCTGGCTGGGAGGCAGTAAGGCTGGCGACAGTAGGCGGGGAGGGAGGAAAGGGATTACAGTAGCAAGTGGGGTTGCTATAGGGTTGCTGCAACAACAAGAAGGAGGATTTGGGTTGGCGACAAGGGATATAGGGGAAGGGGAAGGCGCGCGGCGTAAAGGCAGCGAGTTGGGAAGGGGTAAGCACAAGAGTATTGGGAGAGAATCACCACCTTATAGCATGATATAGTCAGAGCAACACCTGCTCTTGGATACAGCCTTAGCAAAGGTAAGACTGATGACAAAAAATATGAGACAAAAACTGAAACCTAACACAGGACACACACACACACTGCAACTAACAGCCTTAGCAAAGGTAAGACTTTCACTTTATCGCTCGTCTCTTTCTTCTATTTTTATGAACGATTGGGTTCAATCTTCTGCATCATCCAATTACAAAGCTGCACTTACTGCAACTAACTCTCTTGAACCACCCGATTCTGTGGAATTATTAAGAAAACAAATTGAGGGATTATCAATTTCTGAAATCCCATATGCACCTAAGATTTCAAAACCAAAAGGCAAACTCTTTGTTTACAAGGATCCCAAATCTATCTTCATCTCTGAAAAGTCTAAGAAAAATTGTTATCATGTCCTCAGCAAGAACTGTTACTGCCCCATCAGTCTTAAATAATCCTAGTACTTCTTCTAATCTTATCTCTAATCTAGATGATCAGATCCGAGACTATCAGATGAGATCTCGAATTACTTATGAGTTACAGAGAAGGTTGCCAAGAAGAAGATCATATACAAGGACACTTGAAAGTCGACTGGATCCAGAACAACAGTTGCAATCTCTCAACATAAACGAGCAAATCTTGTACCAGCTGAGACTTTGTATCAAGATGGATTCTCTGCCTCGCAACACCGTGTTTATCAACACTATTCTGAGAAACGTGTGTAGGTAACAGATGATAATTAAGTGAACCTTCCGTTTGTACGCGAACAATCTTACCAAAGACTCGTATAAGAAGAAATATAACACATACATCTAGGATTTATTATGGTTTGTCTGCATGCCTTACATCGAAGAGATGCATGAACTACTGCCTTAGTTGTGTTACACGATACAAGATGGAGATCAAATGTATCTATCATAGGTACCATGGAGGTTGATCTGTCCAAAGGAATACAGCTTGTGTATATAGCTCCTAATATAATGATGTCCATACATGATTTTTATAATCATGTCGAACTGGTTGTATTAACACATGTATATCAGCACTAACAAGCTGGTGAATTTAATCTCTTAATCACTGGAGCTCTTGTTGCAAGATTAAAAAATACCAGTTATGCTGGTTTCCGTTATAATATTTTTGGAATAGCGGATTATCTCGCTTCTCATGGTGTTCTAGCTCTACCAGGAACAAAACATTCCACGGAGCAACTTAAAGGCTTGGATTAGAACCTTAAACCCACAGAGAATCAACTACTAAATTTATCACGAACATTATCCATGCGACAACGAATAAATGGGACTATTCGTCTATCATTCTCCGATTATACTCCTATCACTCCTCCAGTTCCACCAAATGAATTTGAAGCAGAAGAGGAAGCTACTTTTATGATGTTTTCAAAAGATCCAATCTATGATCAAACAGATGTAGAATCTGATGATGATTTTTTATTATTTTTATACTTCATTAAACTGAATAATGACACTAAGTCATTTACAAAAGTTGGTGGGGATAATGCTGCTAATGATGATGCTGCTGCTATTAATAATGTTGTTAATGATGCTGCTGCTATTGATGATGATGCTGCTGATGCTGCTGCTATTAATAATGCTGTTAATGATGATGCTGCTGCTATAGATGATGATGCTGCTGCTATTAATGATGCTGACGTTGATGTTATTACTGATAGGAGCAAAAACTATCAACAAATCTTATGGGAAAGATATCAAAATTGTGATCCTACAGTTGGACCACTAGGGCATCCAAGTGGAAAATATGATTATCTAGTGGAATATTCTATAAAAATTGATGATACACCATTTATTGCTAGCGGATGGGGTGATGAAAATGATGAAGATAATCAGCCACAACATAATAAAGTTGATGATTCAGATGAATTCTTTTTAATTCTAAATGAGAATATTAGCTCTGAAATTCTGAAACTGACAAGGACTTGATATCCTTTGATGATCACAATTTTCCACAAAACCTCTACACGCTCAAAAAATATATTTCACATTGTGAAAGTCCTCCACCTGAACCAGAGCTAATACCATTAACTCCATATACCAATACAATTCCTACCAATCCCAACACCTCACCAGGAACACCACGGCCAGAAATTGCTTATCCTAATATTGAAAGTCAGTCGAATGATTTTGAATACCCTGTTTTAAGAAGAACGGTGAATAAAGCTGATAAAGCCCATGCTTCCATATATTCTTCCCCTTATTTACCCCCTAATGAACCTACTATGGGACCAGTTGCATACCCCTACAACAACTAGTCGGCCGCATGAACCATCAACCTCATCGTCATACAATAATTATAGGGCGAAATCATCTGATTTTAGAAGAACTTATCGCCAAAACATGAGGAATCTACCCTCTGCAAACAGTACACAAGGAGTCCTACTTGTTCTTCCTGATGATTTCTCGTTATATGACGATGTAATTTCAAGATGAGAGTCAATCACATTGAATTTGCTGAATAAAAAACAATTTGCTGATAATAGATCTAAGATATTGTACATTGAAAATCTTCTTGGTGAAGTTGAAAAGAAGATTTGGATACAATGGAGGATGTCATATGAAAAAGAATATGAGGCGTTGATTGATGCTGCTGATGATCCTCAAAATGCACTTTCTCATATACGTCATGTTATATTACTTGAAGATCCGTTCCAGGGATCAACGGAGGAAAAAAATAGAGCATATTTAGATCTTGAAAGACTGGTATGTTCTGAAATTAAAAATATGTTCGAATACATGAATGATTACAAAACACTTGCTGCAAAATCCGGGAGAATGTACATAAGCGAAGAGTTATCATCCAAATTCTTTAAAAAAATGCCTCCAGTAATTGGTGATGAAATTGAAAAGGCTTTCAAGGAAAAACATCCCAGAAACACTATTGGAGTGCTGCCCAGGATACGTTTTACGTATCTATACTTATCTGATCTGTGTAAAAGGGTCGCAATTCAAATAACATCAAAGACTTATCCTTCTGTAAAAAGATTTCAGTTCCTGGATATTACAATAACCCCAAGAGATACGGATTGCGAAAGGCTAAGAGCTACAAGGGCAAGCCTCATGACTCACATGTTCGGGTTGTGAAAAATAAAAACAAATCAAAATCTTCAAAATATAGATTTTACATTTGTGGAGAAGGTCATTTTGCTCGAGAATGTAAAAGCAAAACAGGAAATGTGGCAAGAGCGGCTATTGTTAGCAATTTGGATCTACCAGACAATTATGATATTCTATCAGTAGGTTTCGATGAAGATTCATCTGATGCTATCTGTTCTATCTCTGAAAGAGAAGGTAGTATCAATACCATCCTGCATATAAAATCTGCCCTAGAAAACTGCCCAGATGAAGAGATAATATACATGTTAAAGGAAGATTTAAGATGAAGATATAAAGTTAAACTTTCTGAAGAACAGGAGAAATGCAATCATCAATGGGAATTCAATGAACCCATTATCGGCCATCATTTTAGATGCACATATTGCTCTATTACAACCAACATGAACATGAGGATCAACTGTGCCATTTGCAAAATGACTGCATGTCTGCTCTGCTCCAAATTTTATCTTGAAATTGAAATTAAAAACGAGCTCACACTGTTGCAATTTCAGTCAAAAGACTCTTTGATTCATGAATTTATTAAATATATTGATCATTTGAATGAGGAAAATAGGAGATTAAAAGAAAAAATTCAATCGGAAGAAGAGAAGCAGCTACACGAAAGCTTCAAGGAACTTTCTTTGCATGATAAAGGCAAAGCTATAATTGAAGAAAATGAAGAAGACTTAACTCAATTCATTGAGGAAACCAGTGGAGTTAAAGTTCTATGTGAAACATTCAAAGAACATGCTCAAAGAAATCCAAGAAGAATGATGAATCGCCTTTACAATGTAACTATTACCTTTGAAGTTCCAAGTGTTGAAAGATTTCATCTTAAAGCTATTATTGATACCGGTGCAACAACTTGTTGTGCTAATATTAATAATTTCCCAAAGGAGACCACTGAGGAATTAAATTATAAAGTCAAGTTCAGCGGAGTTAATTTAACCACTGAAGCTGGAAAGAAGATTAAAGATAGAAAAATGTATATTGGAGAACATAGTATCAGAATTCCATTAATCTTCATTATGGATATTGATGTAGTTAACGAGATACAAATGTTAATCGGATGTAACTTCATAAGAAGCTTGCACGGAGGAATGCACGTGGAAAGAAATACTGTTACTTTTTACAAAGAAATCACGCACGTCCTGACAACTGTAGATGTGGAAGTTGAAGCAAAACAGATTCAGGAGCTCGAAATGGATTACAGTTTCTTTCTAGAACTACAGCCTCCAGAGTTTGTCTGGAGTTTCTCAGAAAACAACTTCACAAAGAAATTTCAGCCTTTACTAAACAGATTAAGGAATAATGACTACATCGGTGACAACCCTTTACAACACTGGTCGAAAAACAGAGTAGTCTGTAAAATTGAGATAATCAACCCTGATATTACCATACAAGATAAGCTTTTGAAACACATAACGCCAGCCATGCAGTTGTAATTTGAAGAACATGTTAATGTGTTGCTTAATCTAAAGATTATACATTCAAGTACAAGCAGACACAGAACCATGACAATCATCGTGCATTCAAGCGTAACAATTGACCTAAAACAAAGGAGGTGAGGGGTAAAAAGAGAATGATATTTAATTACTGATCTCTTAATGATAATACCCATAAGGATCAATACTCATTGCCAGGTATAAATACTTTAATTAAAAAGATAGGCAACAACAATATATACTCAAAATTTGACCTTAAAAATGGTTTTCATCAAGTAGCAATGCATCATGATTCAATTGAATGAACTGCTTTTTCAGTACCTACAGAACTTTACGAATGACTTGTAATGTCTTTCGGTTTGAAAAATGCACCTGCCATTTTTCAACGGAAAATGTATAATTGTTTAAAAAATTGCTGGAGTTTTCTTGCTCTTTACATTGATGACATTATTATTTTCAGTAATAAAGAAGAAGAACACAGAAGACATATTGAGAAATTTTTAGAAATTGTTGAAAAAGAAGGATTAGTCATTTCACCAACAAAAATGAAAATTGCAGTTAATGATGAAATGAATATTAAGAAGCATCTGTAATATTGTAAGCATTCCTTCCAATATTACAATATTACAAGTATTACAGATTCTCCACCGATTAAATATTACAGATTCTCCACAGATTCTCCACCGACTTACAATATTACAAATGCTTAGAGAAGTAGGCACTTGGTTGAAGACCGGTGTCTACAACTCAATACAAATGACACTTATATAGATAAGTCATCTGGCAAAACCCGAGCCAGAAAGCAAATACCAAGTGCAAAACCATGGGCGGAAAGTAGTGGAGAGTAAAGCGTACAGATTCTCCACCGACAGAAAATAATTACACACAGCAAGAGATAATGGTGGAGGTCCACTACCATCAATTATTACAAGCATTTAGAAAAAGCAAGCACGTGAAAGAAACATCAGATGATGGAGGGATCCACCACTACCGCAAAGTAGATTCCAATCAGACGCAATTTTTCAGTCTCTTTTGCATCATTAATTCTAAAATTTGAATTAGATTATTGAGTTCTGACTCATTGTTGTGAACGTATGGTCCAAGATTGCTCCATACGTTATCCTTGGTAGACATACATTTGCAATACATGGACTTTGTTGTTTCTAAGGATGCTAAGTTCTTCAATAACAGTTTGAACTTGTTGTTTCTCATAGATTCTTGCTGCTCCTCGGAGTTGTGATTGTACATCGATGTTAATTTGATGGTCGAATGTTGACCATAGCATTTCTTAATGTTTGCAGCGTATGGTGTTTCTTCATTAGGACGATAGGTTTTGAAACGATGTTATCGTTCTTCAAAAGCAGACTTATCTGTCTTGACCTTCCGTTTGAATTTATCTTCTGAAAAGATCTCATAATAGTCTGTCTTTCCTTTTCCTCTATTACTTCTAGGATTCATCTCCCTTTCTGAAATAAGTAGTCTAAATTTTGATCACCTGCAACAAGAACAAACGTTAATCCAGATAATGAGTCAGCGAGCACGTTGTTTTTGCCGTAAATGTGTTCAAAATGGACAGTGATCCCCAGTCCGTTGATGAAGTCTGTAAAAGATAACCACCAAATTCTTGATGGCTTATTTTGAGCAGATTTATGATAAAATGAAATGATTGACTGACAATCAATTCTTAATGTAATTCCAGTTTCATTACCATCAATGTCGAGACTACATTCTCACAACTCCCATTTTTGATAATCAGACTGCAAATTTTTTCCTTCATCATACACTTGGTGTGAAAAATATTGTGCCTTAGCCATGAATGATCTCCGATTTTCGTCTGCAGGACTCTCTGTATGACTAGGATGTCTCCCTCATCTATTTGGAGCTGAAGTTTCTCTGGATTCTCCTCTACTTCCTCTTCCTCCATTTACTTGACAACGCCCTTCTTTATGAATGAAACAACTCGGCTCATGCTATTGTTGGAGGTTATATGTTCGTAGTTATGTGGCATCTAGAACATCTTCTGACAAGTACTGTACTGGTTGAACTATCCTTTTCCGGCTTCTTCCCACCTAGAACTGTTTTATCACTTTCCTATCCAGTCTTCCCCACTCCTCCAGAGACACCCTTGTTGGTAGTTGTAGCTGCAGGTGATTGCCTGAATGAGGATTGTTGCCTGCCCTGTTTCTGCTGTCTCTCCACCTTCAAAGCTATGGTTTGGACATCTCCCAGTGACATGATAGGGCTGCAACTGAACAACATTGTTGTAGTGAGCTTTAGGTCCCCCAAATAACGGGATATGGTATGCTCCTCTAGCTCAACAAATTCACACTTCATCTACATCTGGTCAAACTGTGCCTTGAACTCCTCCACTGATAGGTCTCTCTACTGTAGGTGGAGTCTCAGAAACATATTCTGGCGGTAATCAGGATGGGGGTATTTTCTCTACATTTCATTTCTCACTCTACCACTTGGTAATCTTGTCTCTCTCTCTTTCTCCGCCTCTATAAATTTTCCCGCCACAAAGAGGCGTTCTTTTTCAATTTGATGGCCGCAAACTTCCTTGTACTCATAGATTCTCTCAACTAACTGTAATAATCCGATGAAGTCATCTAGATCCATACCTCTATCAAACTCTAGAGATCCACTTTGATATCAAAATCTATATCCATCATATGGTGCCCCCTCTTTCGGCTTGAATTTGAAACCGTCAAGGCCTTCCCTTTTCATCACTGACATCTTCCTTACAAACGGATTCAAATCCTTGCCCCTTTCTCCTCTTCGACTTTCCATATCACGCTCAAAGGTAATTCCCCCCATGTTTCATCATCAATCTCTGCAAACTTCTGCTGAAATCGAATGATCTCTTATTATATTTCTTCTCGGGTAGGTTTCGACATGCGTCTCTTTCGTGGCATGATTAGGGTTTGGGGTGGAAGAGGATATCGAGGATATAAAACTATATGTTTGGTAAGGGGGTGGTTTTAGTAAGGTGGATATTAGGAAACCCTAGGATAAGTCTAGGGTTAGACTAGCTCTGATACCAATTGATACCGGAGATAACTCAATTCCCAGTGAATTGAAAATATTATTGCAGAAATACGGGGAAAATACAACAGAAAGGGTTCCTAGAGCAGGAATAAACGACAACAAACATGTTTAACACCCTAGGGTGAGGAAGACGATGCTTGTTGGCGGCTGGACATCAGGTGGAAGGGTTGGGTAGTGCCTAAAGTTACAGCAGGAGGTGGGAATGGCTGGGTGGTAGCAACTGGACGATTGGAATGATAAGACAACAGCAGCAGGTAGGCAGGGGAAAGGGAGGCGGCAGCTGGTTGGGAGGCTGGAGGGGTGGCAGCAGCATGCTGGGAGGGAGGAAAGAGATTACAACAGCAGGTGGGGTTGTTGTAGGGTTGCAGCAACAACTGGAAGGAGGATTAGGGTTGGCGGCAGGGGATACAGGAGGGAAAGGTGCGCAGCATAAGGGCGGCTAGTTGGGAAGGGAGTAAGGCGGTAAGCGTAGGAATATGGGGAGGAAATCACCCACTTTGGAGCAGGTTATAGCCGGGGCAGTGCCTGTCATTGCATACAAGCCCTGGCACGGTAAAAACGCCGACGACAGGAAATCTGGGATAGAAACTGAACCCTAACACAATGACAATACACATATATAATAGATAACTAAAAGGGCCTTCAGTGGCAAACCTAGCCCATCAACATGGACTGGCCGGCCTGTGCTCTCCTTTGATTAAACCACCAACTGTTTTGTTGATTTTTATCATCTTTATATCTAACTTTGATTTCAAAGGATAGAATCTCTATAAAAAATATATTTTGATTTATGATTATTCATTTATTCATGCTTGAAGTATTAATAAAAATCATTTTCTGAGCTTGAGATCATTTATTTATAAAATATAACATTACATCGATGCATCATGCCTTATTTTAACTATTATGCCATTCCAGGATATCCATATTGTGTCATGTAGTGTCTGTGCCTCATAGGTTGAAACTTTCTTCGTGGTGTATCTCAGTATTTTTTACTTCACATTGAACTGTGTGGGCATGGGAAGTAGCAGCTTTCACCGTCACTTGTTAGACTTTGCTTATTTAATATTGTTCTTTTTTCATTTGTGAGTATCGTCCATAGGAACTGAACTTTATATTTGCGCAACAGTTTTGGCAGTTGTACGTTTTTAAGTGTGTCAGAAACTTAAAGATGTTACTGTTGATGTTCTTTATTATTTTTTTTTATACAGCGTTTCACTCGGTTAGGTGGTAAGCTTCCCAAAGGTGTTTTGCTTGTTGGTCCCCCTGGCACTGGAAAGACTATGCTGGCAAGAGCTATTGCAGGGGAAGCTGGAGTTCCATTTTTCTCTTGCAGTGGGAGCGAGTTTGAGGAGATGTTTGTGGGCGTGGGAGCTCGAAGGGTCAGGGATCTTTTTGCTGCAGCGAAGAAAAGGTCTCCCTGTATTATTTTTATTGATGAGATCGACGCAATAGGCGGGAGCCGTAACCCAAAGGATCAGCAATACATGAAGATGACACTGAATCAGCTTCTAGTTGAACTTGATGGTTTTAAGCAGAATGAGGGTATTATCGTTATTGCGGCCACAAATTTTCCCGAATCATTGGACAAAGCTCTGGTGAGGCCCGGTCGCTTTGATCGCAATATTTTTGTTCCTAATCCAGATATCGAAGGTCGAAGACAAATTCTGGAATCCCATATGTCAAAGGTATTGGGGCGAAACCACATTCTTCACACTTATATCTTTATTTTACATTTTTTGTTTATTTAGTTTGAATTGAAAAACCTTTTTATTCATGTCATTATGACCTTTGTTATCTGGCAATCTATTTTTGGTGCAGGTGTTGAAGACAGATGATGTTGATTTACTGATCATTGCAAGAGGGACACCTGGTTTCTCAGGGGCGGACCTAGCAAACCTGATCAACATGGCTGCTTTAAAGGCTGCTATGGATGGAGCCAAAGCTGTTAGCATGTCCGACCTCGAGTATGCCAAAGACAAGATCATGATGGGTAGCGAACGCAAATCTGCCGTGATCTCAGACGAGAGCCGGAAACTAACCGCATACCATGAGGGTGGTCATGCTCTCGTCGCAATCCACACGGATGGCGCCTTACCCGTTCACAAGGCAACAATCGTTCCCCGTGGGATGTCCCTTGGTATGGTCGCACAATTACCCGAAAAGGATGAAACGAGCTTCTCCAGAAGGCAAATGCTGGCGAGGCTTGATGTCTGCATGGGTGGACGTGTCGCCGAAGAACTCGTCTTTGGAGAGAGCGAAGTGACATCAGGTGCTTCATCTGATCTGCAGCAAGCGACCACTTTGGCTAGAGCAATGGTCACAAAGTATGGGATGAGCAAGAAGGTGGGGGTCGTCACACACAACTATGACGACAATGGGAAATGCATGAGCACTGAGACTAGACTTCTAATCGAGAAGGAGGTGAAGCAGTTTCTGGAGAGTGCTTATAACAATGCAAAAACTATATTATCTAATCATAACAGAGAGTTGCATGCTCTTGCCAATGCGCTCTTGGAGCATGAAACTCTTACTGGAGCACAGATTAAGAACCTGCTTGCCCAGGTTAGTTCCCAGCATCAGAAACCACAGGGGGTTATGGTTCAGTCGACACCTGTGGCGCCTTCACAACCTTCAGCTGCGGCATCTGCTGCAGCTGCCGCGGCTGCTGCCGCTGCTTCAGCGGCAGCCAAGGCTAAAGGAGTTGCTCAGCCAGCAGTTGGATCATAAAAAGTTAAATAATAATTAATAATCTACAGGTTCTTATATTTATATTGATTGAAGCCGTAATCTTTTTCTGCAGAGCTTAATCTTTGAAGGAACGCTAGAGGTGATGTAATATCTAATCACTTCCATTAGTTAATGAACTGAATGTATTGAAGTCGTTGGTAGTTTCTTAAATTCTTAAATATTTTAGTGTGTTGAGTCTTTCGTTGTCAAGAATGGAGTCTGATAGATGTTTGGACTGGTCAGTATTTGAAGGGTTGGTGGATGTGTTCTCTGCCATTTATTAAATCACAGAGGAACACTTTGAGTGTGTAAATTATTTCTGAAACTTATTTTTACTGTTTATTTTTGGAGAAATTATTACGTACAAATACGATGGAGGGGTCAATAATTTTTCCCATTTCTTGACCCTTTTAATTCTATTGCATGCTTTCTGCAATGTATTACCCATTTCTTGACCCTTTTAATTATATTGCTTGCTTTCTGCCATTGCTTTATTCGATAAGTCCCCCTTTAGTTGATCATACTAGAAGCTGAAAGTAATTATATAACAAGCAGGGGTGCTCGGGGTAAAGATATTATTTAAAAAGAAGGGAGCTTTTAGTTGTATGGCTGAATGTAATGACGAAGGCTTCAGAGTTTTTCAAGATAATTTTTTACTTCATAAAATTTAATAGCATTTAACAAAAAGGACTAGATGATGTGGAAATGAGGGAATGGCTTTTAATAGCTTTTGCTGCTAGTAAAGTTCAGATACCGAATGTATCTTAGAAAGAAAAAAAGTTATAGATATAGTTAAGCACGCAGCAAGAATATTGTGATTTACATTAAATTAGTTCATTCTAGTTTCTATGAAAAGTTGAAAGATACACATACCACTCATTTTATATTGATGCACATATCTAACACCTAAACTTCAATTTTAACATGCATGCCACCTTATTTATACATTAAAGGTAGCCGCAACTGCCAAAAAATAAGAAAAAGAAAAAATTGGGGAAAAATAAAGCAAAAAAGAAAAGTTAAGCAATAAAAAAGGAAAAAAAAAAGAAATGGGCGGGAAGGAAAAAAAAGGCCCCAAAAAGGTTTGCAATTGAAGCCCTCAAAAAAAAAAAAAAAGGGCATTACATGGTTATATATGATTATTATTTTAGAACAAATAAATATTATTGTTGACATGGATCCTGCATAGGGAAGAAACAAAAGAGAGCAGTTTCTGTATAGAAACCAAAATATTCAAATTCTTTTTCAAATATTTTCTGTACAACATTATATACAGATTCCTATAACCTATTCAGACTTAAGGGCATAAAAAATCTGTAAAGTCTATATAAGAAAAATACTCCTAGCTATAAAAGAAAAATTAATAACAGAATAATAAGAGTAAAATGTCATGTAGACTCGCGTAAGCTAAAATGTTTCACATCACTCTGCTCTTGTTTCACAAGGATCTAAGCTCGATGTCAATTGGGTTCAAACTTCAGTCAGGTGGGTGGTAAGTATAGATGTCATACACATTGAATGTAGAGGATGTGTTTATGGCTGATAGCAAGGCTATGACATAAGCATTGTCATTAATTCGTGTAGTCACACATAATGGTCCAAATTTTCTTGGACTCAACTTGGAATAGGCGCCAAGCTCAATGCTTCTTGGAGGAGAAGCACCATAACAAAATCACCCGGTTAAAAAACCTCGTCTTTTGAAGATTTTCCTCTTGTTTATACTTACTATTTTATTCCAGCAATTTGGAATGGACACCTTTTAAAAGTCTCGTAGCATTAATGGTCATTTCACCTATAAGAATGCTCTTGCACTTTGGGAGAATTGCGAGGTCAAGTGTATGGTTTGGTGGCTTAGTATAAACTATGGTAAATGGACATTTATCTATGGAGCGATTTTGCATAGAATTATATACAAATTCGGCTTGAGCAATGAATTCATCCCACTATTTTCGAGGAATTTTTGCTAAGCAACACAAAATATTTTCCCCAGTGCGGTTGACCACCTTGGTTTTATCATTTGTTTGTGGGTGATATGTAGAGCTTGACTGGAGTTCAGTTTGTATCCTTTTTCACAATTCACACTAGAAGTGACTAATAAATTCTACTTCCCTATCTGAAGTAATGTTGCAATGTATCCCATGAAGTTGCACTATTTCGTGGAAGAAAAATCGAGCGGTGTGAAGTGATACACATAAAGTATATTGTGTTTTTATACACATTTTTATACCTATTTTTGAGATATTACACTTTAATGAAGGATATTTGTGAGTTTTTCTTTCTGGTACAATCAAATGGATTAAAAATGCTTAAAAAAAGTGAAAAAGAATAAATTTGGAGCAAAAATGAAGAAATGTGCAAAAATGAACTAGGGCGCCTAAGAGCCCAAGTCTGACGCCTAAGCGCTAGGTACCCCCCGCTTAAGCGCTAGAAGTAGTTACTTGATGATATATTTAGGGTCTGTTTGGCGCAGCTGTGGATTATTTATAATCTGCTGATAAGCAGATTATTCTGATAATCTGATAATCTGTAGATTATCAGAATAATTTGGCTTGCTGTTTGGGCCAGCTTATTGAAGCTAGCTTATTGGTGGTT
>NEWO01000265.1:211936-274629 GCA_003013225.1 Phalaenopsis aphrodite
TGTTAAGTAAAAAGATTAAATGCTGAAATTAACAAATTACAAGTCAACACTAACCTGATGGGGGCTGAGGAAAACATTGCGATCAATTCCGAGTGGCAAATGAGAAAATCCGACTGTCATGTGCACTCCCTTCCCATCCCGCCACTACAAAGGTAAAGCACATGTTGAAGTCGGAATGAATTACACATACGAATTAGGATCTCCTACTAGGATCAGACAAGAAGATCCAAGAGTTGTGTTGTCGAGATCGACAGCGGAACGGGGGGAGGTGCGGAGATCTACGACATACCCGAGGTGCGGTAGATTGAGGGCTGCGGGCCGAGGTGCGGAGATCTACGACAGCGGAGCGGGGCGAGGTGCGGAGATCTGCGATCTGCGGGCGACAACAACGGGAACGAGCGTCGTTGTGAGATCTGCGGCTTCCGGAGATCTGCAGCTTGCGGAGATGTGCGACGGAGATCTGCGGCTTGCGGAGATCTGCGATGGAGATTTGCGACGACGGAGATCTGCGGCTTGCGGAGATCTGCGACGGGAACGGGAGTCGTTGAGAGGGGAGGACGAGCGCTGCGCCGTAATAAGCCCACGCCGAACACTGAACGCAGGATGTCGGGAGCGTCTTCAGGACCGAATCGAATGGAGCCATTTTATCGCTGCGTTTAGCGAACGCCCAGACAAACGCAGACACGCCGTTTTGAAAACGCCGGACGCAGAGAATAAGCTGCGTCAAACGGTGCCTTAATTTGAGCGGATTTTTGAAGAGGTGTTTGAAGCAACCCTTGATAAAAACGTGAGAAATAGCCAATAGACACGAAAATTCATTCAATTGGCTTTTAGAGGAGGCAACTTCTAAAAGATTCATTGAATGGAGACATCGTTTTGAAGAGACTCCATAGCACATTTTGGACTTTTATAAGAAAAGACTTAGATTTTCTAAGAGAGAAGACCAATCACCCAACAAACTTTACAACCATCATCTATCTAAGTAAACCGCCGCCGCTGCCGCCGGCCACCTATTCTTTTTATTTTGAGTTTTAGTTTGTATTGTGATTGAAGGAAGATAATTTAAAGAAACTTCAAAACCTTTTGTGGAGGGGATTTGAGATAAGCCTTTATCTTTGTGACTACACTTGGTTTTGATTTAGATTTCTTATTTGTGTGCATGATTTCTACTTTTAAACTCATGTGTGGTTGTGTTTTCTCCATGGATTCTGAGTTGTTTTCTTTATCTTTATCCTTGAAATGATAAGTGATTAAATATTTAAAGGAAGTTGTGTGAAGTATTAGGCTTCAATGTTGGAAGAAATTATGATGATTTGAAACCCTGCACTTCAATTACTTCTTGATTTGACCAATTAAGATGTTAATATTTATTGTGAGAACATGTAAGATCTGAGTTCGTATTGTCTCAGTCAACAAATAGTTAGAATCATATATTGATTTTATTAATGAGAATGTAGTTCATGGGGTTTAGTGTAAATAAATAGGGAAATAAACTTTTAAAGGGTGTAGAATTAGAGGACTTTAGAGTGACAGGCTAAAACACCCAATTTGATTTATAGTTTCAGGTTTTGATACGAGATGTTAGCCCCCAGGTGGAGGGAGAAGAGAGAAATCTAGAGTGAGAGCTAGTATCTTCCCTGCCTAGCTGGTCTTCAAGACTATTCAAACTATAGAATAACTAATGTTCTTTATAGCATCTCTAGTAAAGACAAAAAATATTGTTGCTCCTATTTGACACAACGCATTTACCATACTTCCACAACATAACTTCTATATTTATCACTGATTCATCATCAGGAAAAAGATATTTTATTTATATTACCTTCATCTTGCAAGTATTTTAGTTAAGTTAATTAGTTGTTTACTTTATTTTTAATTATAAAAAATTACAAAAATTATCGAACTTTCATTCCTATTTTAGCATCTTAAGTTTAAAGTAAGAATATATTTCTAAGTAAATTTTGATATATAAATCTAGTTCTCCCTATGGGTTCGATATTTGAGACTTAATCAAAAAGTCCTATATTACTTGATAACAATACGTATACTTGTGTAGTATCCCATTATAAAATATTATAACCACATTCTTATTTGCTTCATAGTGAAAGATTTACCTAGCTTTTTCTTTGGATCAAGTATTTGGCTTTGCTGCAAATTAAGAATAACTATTAAGGAAAATAATCATATAATCACATATAGAGCTGTCAAAAAGGCTCGTTGTTCGTTAAGTAAACGAGCCGAACACAAACAAGTTTTTATAGATCAAATTATAAACGAGCCGAACACGAACAGTTCTTTGTTCGCTCGTGTTCGGCTCGCTTTAGCTCTAAATAAATAATATATATATATATATATATATATATATATATATATATATATATATATATTTATAATCATATAGTACATATATTATTTATATAATAATATATTATATATATTTATATCTAAGTTTAAATCATAACATCTCATGTGGTAATGTGGTTAATCCCTTATTTTGTATATATTTGATCCAGGTTCGAATCTCACACTTTACATTTATTTTTTTCAATTTAATTTTAACGAGCCAATTTCGAGCAGAACACGAGCCAAAAACGAACATGAATATTTAAATCGAGCCGAACACGAACACACTGTTCACGAGCAAATTTCGAATACAAGTCGATTTCGAACACGAGCCAAGCCTGAGCTCGCTCAAGCTCGGCTCGTTGACAGCCCTAATCACATACATCGCTTTTTATATCTATATAGAATGTCTGGATCAAGTTTTTAGCGCCGTTGCTGGGAATAAATACAATAGTAATTTGCAAAAATATTTTCAAAAGAAGTTTTTTAAAAACAAAATTTTTAGTAAGTCTTATTTAAACTTTAAGATTTATTTTATGAATATTGTAGTGTCGTTTATATATAAAGTTCTTCTTTATGTGTTTTTATTTTTAGTTTTAGTTTATTTTATGTGTTTGATAGTAATGTATGCGTAGTTCAGGTTCCACAGGACTTATGCCTTACGATTCTAAATTAGAAAGAACTATTAGAAAAATTAAAAAATTAAAAATTATTGAAAAATTTCAAGAAATGACAAATCAAAATAATCAAATGTTGAAGAGTTTAGACCTTTAAGAGATTATACAAACCCTACAGTGGGTGAACTTCATTGTAGTATTCAAAAACTCAATGTAGTGGCTAATTTATTTAAGCTTAAACTTGTTATTATCCAAATGATATCAAATAAATAGTTTGGGAGAGCACCAACTGAAGATCCAAATTTACATCTTGCCAATTTTCTAGAATTGTGTACTACATTTAAATATGATGGTGTATCACATGATGTTATAAGACTTAGATTATTTCCTTTCTCACTGAGGGATAAGGCTAAGATATGGTTACGTTCGTTATCACCTGGATCTATTAGAACTCATAGTGATTTAACACAGAAATTCTTTGCTAAATATTTTCCACCATTAAAAACTCCAAAGCTTATAAATAATATTACATCTTTTTGTCATTTTAAAGCATGACAACGATTTAAAGAACTCTTAAGAAAGTGTTCACACCATGCTATACCAGATTTGTTAATAATTTAAAATTTTTATAATGGATTAGCTGAATCTCTTAGATCTATCATCGATACCACTGTTGGTGGTTCATTGATGTCAAAACCATTTTATGACGCTTATGCTTTAATTGAAGATATAGCTATAAATAAATTTCAATGGCCTTCTAAAAAGGTAAATCTTAAGAAAGTAGCCAATATTCATGAAACTGATGCTTTTACTATGCTAGCAAATCAAGTTGTAGCAATTTCATGAAAGTTAGACTAATTTGGAATAATTTTTTCTCAACCAATTCCTATGATTGAAGAGAATTCATTAGGCCAAATGGTAGATTCTCAAGCATCATTAGAAACTTTGAATGTCATAAATAATAAGCAAAATAAGCCATATTCAAATTATTATAACCTAGATTGGAAGAACCATCCTAACTTCAATTAGAATAATACTACAGGTGGTAATAATTAGCTATAGGGGAACAATTAAGTAAACCATTGGGAAACTGGAACAACTAAGGGAATAACAATTGCAGACCTACTTATCCTCCAGGTTTAATAACAATCCACAATTTGAGGGGAAGAAGTTGTCTATTGAAGAAGTGGTGTTGCAAATGGGAAATCAGTTATAAAGTTAATGAGCTACAATTAGAAATATTGAGAATCAATTGGGACAAATAGCAAATTCATTAAGTAATAGATCCTAAGGAACACTTCCTAGTAATACAAAAATAAATATGAAAGTCCAAAATAAAGAGCAAGTAAAAGCCGTTCAACCCAGAAGTGGAAGAGAAATGGAATGTAGAGTTCAAAAAGAGGCTGAAGTAGAGAGAGAAGAGATTGAAGAACCGAAAGAGGACGCTCTGAAAGGTTTAGAGAGGCCTATTTCTCCACTTAAAGTTGATTTGGAAAAACCACCACCTCCATTTCCTTAGAGGCTTTGATAATAAAGGTTGGATAAACAATTTTTAAAATTTATGGAAAATTTTAAGAAGCTTACAATTAATATTCCATTTGCTGAAGCTCTAGAACAAATGTCAAGCTTTGTGAAGTTTATGAAGGATATTCTTAACAAGAAAAGGAAGTTTGAAGATAATGAAACTATTGCACTTAGTGAGGAGTATAGTGCTATAATTCGGAAAAAGCTTTTTTGAAAAGCATAAAGATCCTAGTAGCTTCACAATTCCATGTGCAATTGGAGACATATTTTATGGGAAAAATTTATGTGATTTAGGAACAAGCAACCTTATGCCATTATCAATATTCAAAGATTGGAATTAGGAGAAATAACCCCAACTACTGTAACTTTGCAGTTAGCATATCGTTCAATAACATACCTGAAAAGAGTTATAGGAGATGCCTGGTTGACACTAAAAAATTAAGGAGTGGCCTGTTGGAAGCTGTAGGTAACCGTAATTGAAATCCCGTTGCCCTCTTTGAAAAGACATTTAATTTATATATATATATATATATATATATATATATATATACATATATATATATATATATATATATATATATATATATATATATATATATATATATATATATATATAAGTTTAGAAAAATATGAAATCAAACTAATCCCATATTTGTCATAGTTTAAATGAAAGTGCGTTACACCTCAATCCATGCATCTATCCTGAAAGATAAACACAAGACTTCAGGGTGAGACTTGATCAAATAAACTAAGAAATACATGACTTCTGTTTGGTCTGCAAAAACCGTTTTATTTATAAGCCGACAAGTTCCCCTATTTAATACGAAGAATTAGAAATGGTTTATATTAAGCTGGGTTCGGAAAAACTTCCTATGAGGGCAAGCCCCTATAGTTAATTACACTTTAGGTAACCAAAGTCACTTAAGAAAACTCGATAAAAAATCAAGAAATATTATCTTCAAAGAGGTCAAAAGGATATGACTTTTCGATGAGATTGGATAACGAGGTGTGAAAGAGGAATAACTCAAATTTGGAATATTTATTATAGAATCTAAAGGAGGAAGAACTAGGGGATGTCAAAGACCAAGAGGAGATCCTCGGTGACACCCTATAGTTTGGCTTCAGTTTTGAAGAAAAATATTTAAATGTTTAATCACATGAATTTTATTAATTAGGACTTACACTCGCGTGAAACAATCACACAAATAGCCTTGAAGATATGAGGATTTAGGTCATGACGAACGATAACCTCGGAATCCTAAGATGAGTTAGGGCTTAAATTGTACAGTAGAGCTATGCAAGGGCCCAAAGAAAAAATGAGGATTTATGTTGCATAAGCAAACCACCTCAAAGTATTATGACTTGGTTGTTTAAATCTAAGGAATGACTTAGCTAATGTAGACATATTCTGCTATTAAAGATAACCATGATGCCCACAATGCTAGCTCCAACTTCCTCATCGCAGCATGTTTATGTTTTCTAATGTGTCAAGTTATGATGTCAAATCAAATGTTCCTAAGAGTCATGGTTATTTAAATATTATGGGGCATATTAAAGTTGATTAGAGCGACACCAATTAGAATCCTACGATTCCCTCATTCCGGTATCACTATTTTCTTTTGGATTCACTTAGTCCAAATCAATTTACTAAACTCAACTCAATGAGTTTCATACTTTCATTTATACAGTAGAAAATCTCGTTAGCAACCGTAGGTTTCCTTCTCCGAGGGATTCCCAATCATCCTATAGAGATGTTTTAATTTAGTTGCGCTTTTATTTTGTGATGTTTGTGATTAAATTTTGAGTTTTCTTATATTTTGAATGTTGTGACGGTAAATTTTATCTTGAGTGATTTTTAGTTTGGTTTTGATTTTACGGCTATCCTAGCAGTTTTGGTTTTCATGTAGGATGACATTGTTTTTTAACATGCAAGCTCGAGGCAAGAAGAACAAAAAGGTAAACGAAATAGTTTAAAAGCATACCTGTCGATTCTTCTCGTTCCTCCACCTGAAAGGTTAGTACTTGCAAGACATGTATATAATTTTGCAGGGGATTTAAATTACAGGAGTAGATGAAGGTTTAGCTACCAAACCCCAATTTATGACTTTATTGAATCTCAGAAGATCCTACTGGTTGGTTTTAGAACAAAAATATGATATGTCCAATTTACCCTTCAGAATGTCTAATAGATTTCAAAATGCTCGAGGCATGACCCTGGGCCACTTTTAAGATCTCTTGAAATATTATGAGTTTATTTTGAACTTATCATATTGTTCCATTAATCATCTGAGATTGAAGTGTGACTTCCCCGCTATTCAGTGAAGCTTGACAATTTAATTATCCCGAGGATAGGATACACAATTAATAAATTGATGTTTCATTGAAAAGCTATGTGAATGGGTGCCCCTAAGGCAAGTTTAAGTCATTTAAGATTGTTGTGCCCACAATTAAGGTCATGCTTGTAGTGTTTAACGATGTTAATTTCCAATCAAGTTATCTTCTAAATCCGACCAATTGAGTGTAGACATCGAGCCTATCTCACTACTAAGCCCTTAACAATCATGATAGGTTAAATGGTAATTATAAAAAAATTGATTTAAGCGTTATGCATTTTTATTAAATGATCACATCATACTCAATTTTGGGCTTAAGTTAAGTAAAATTTCATCTTTCTAGCTTAAGCCTATCACTTAAATTTCATTTGATCTTAATTGACTTCCAAGTAATTAAGATTAGGAGAATTATGATTTTTGTTGATGTTGTGCAAAGGCGGTGAGTTAGTTTCTACATTTTAATTCCATTGTATTTCAATCATCCAAATATGCTCATTAAGATCAAAATTTCTCATTTTCCCCCCCTTGGTTAATTCTAGATTTTGATTTAAGAACCAAAATCTAAAATGACTATTTTGCCCTTGGGGTACTCTACCTCATAACTCATTAAACATAACTCAAATGACTTGAGCATTCAAAGTGACATATTCATGAGTTAATTGAAACATTAGAGGAATATAATGTGGTTTTTGTTTTGTGTTTTTTCTAAATAATTATTTAAATTCAGGAAACAAGATTTTCAAAATTGATTTATTGAACTATGCAAAATAAAGTTTTTATTTATGAGAAAATTATTAGAGGTTTCCTTAGTCAGAGAAACACTTAGGCAAAATTTCATGATTTTTTGAATTAAATTTTCATTATTTTTATTTAATTTTGGATCAATTTCAATTATTTAATTAAATAGAAACTAATGTTTTAAATACCAAAATTATTTTTATATTTTTATTAGACTTCTCGGAGTTCAGAAAACTCATATAATCAAATTTTGTATTTTTATGATTTTTAATTTATTTATTATAATTATTTTAATGAGAAAATAAGGAAAATTCACTTTTAAGCTTTTAAAATTTATTTTTAACTTAGAAAAATCAGGAAAAATATCCTAATGAATTCTAAGTGATCAGGAAAAAATTGTACACTTTTTGAACCAGTTTTTTATTTTTGAAAATTTTGATTTTTTTAATTATTTTTAATTCAAAATACACTTTAAAAATAACATATTTTTACAAAAATAGATTTTATTTTTATTAAATGCCCATGATCACAAGGAACCCAAAAAACTTTTTTTTCATAATTTTCTAAGCTTATTTAATTTATTATGCACAAAAATACAAAGTTACTTTAAAAATCAATTTTAGAGCTCAAACTAAGCCAAATAAATTTTGAATTTTTAGAGTAAGTAAATATGATTTGTATGCACAATGTGAAATTGATTTTGTTAATTTTGATAGGTATATAATTTACATAAATGTACAAAATAATTCTGTTGACCTCACTTTTGGTTGAGGTTTAGTTTTTCCTCTTTAGTAGCCTAAGATCTAGCCATAGGACTTTCCTATTGACTATTCTTAGAAAACTAGAGAAGGAACCCTCACCATTAGAAATTCTACACTGCTCTTTACTCAACTTGAAGTTCCACATATTGATCATAACCTCTAGCACTTAATAGGTGGGGTCATTATGAGGGAACCCCAAGATGAGTCACCCTTAGGACTGCTGGACCTTAGGGTTGACCATGGGTGTTGGTCTAGGGCTTAAGGTACATACTTACACTCACAATCACCCACAATCATAAACTTAAACTTCTAGGCTTTGGTCCCTTGATACTTTTGGGAGACTCATATAGGTGGTCCCCTAAACCCGCTAGCCCTAGGCTAGGGTTTAGCTAAGACCACTACATAGAGGACCCAAATGGGGTTTCCATTGATCCATAGCTCATATAGGGTGGTTGACACCCCAATTCTACCAAAAATATCCAACTTAGCCTTTTGCCCCTAAACTCCCCCAAATTACCTAGATACCCTTGGGACAACAAATTTGGCCAAAATTCCCAAATTTACCCAAAATACCCAAGTTGGTTCAAAAATCATTTCAAACACCTTGAAAACACCCAAACTACCAAAATCACCAAAATTTGCCAAATTACGAAAATACCTCTCCTTAGCCCAAAATTCAAAAAAATTCCAAAAATTCCAAAAAACCTCCCAAATATTCCCAATTTCATTTTCTTCAACTATCACATGACCTAGTTTGGCCTCTTTGACCAAAACCCCCAAATTGTCTTTTAAAGACTCATTTTTCCCCAAATCTACCTCAAATGTCTATCAAATTGCTCTCAATTTCCCCCAATTTCAATCCTAAACTCAAATTTACCATTGATATGCTAATCTAGACCAAATCCGAGCCCAATTTGTCCATAATTTGAGCCCAATTTTGATTTGAATCAAAACCCCAATTTTGGCCACATGACCTAATCTCATCAAATTGAATGCCTCACCCAATTGATGTTAAAGACTCTTCATGGGGTTCCCATTGACCATTTACAATAATCAATTTGAACTTGACCAAAGGCTAGCCCAACCTAGACCCAAACCTAGCCCAATATGCCAAAATTGATCAAATTTTAAAATTCCTCCAAATTGACCATCCAATTGAACTCAGAACCACTTTCATCATTCACCAAAGTTGTTCCTTATGATCATATACACCAAATGCAACATTTATTTAGGCCAATTAACCTGGATAGCTTAGCCCAAACCCAAATTTTGGTCATTTGCACTCACTTGGACCCATGCACTAAATGTGGCCCGACCACCCTAAAGCCATTAAATTAACTCCACCACAACCATTAGTTGGACCCTAAGACTGAGCCAAAAACCATCTAACCCAAGCTAGATGAGCCATGGATCAAGGGTCTCTCAAATGAAGGGATTTGATTTCCATTTTTGCTTAGGCTTAAGATATCTTTGCCAAAACAATACCTCGTTGCATTAAATTGCTGTGACATATTCTCATGGGTTCCCTGAACTCCTAGCCAAGTCGCCGGAGAAGCCAAAACCGAGGGCCACCCCCTCTTGAATTTCACCCAAATCAAACATTGAGGCCACCTCATCCAAATTAATTGTTAGAGCCTCTCTTCCCTCCACCTAGGCAATATATTTCACCCCCCAATTGGCCAAGACAGCCACCCCAAGCCATTTTTTTATAAAAGCTTCACCTCCACGGCCGTGGAGGTGTGCTGAAATTTTCTCAGAGAGACCCCTCCAAACTACCCATAGAGCCTCTTTTAGACCCCCTCAGTGCAATCCAACCATCACATTGCCCTGAATCCCCTTGTTGTAGCCCAATTTTTGAGCTTAAAACCTTGCCGGAGACTGGACAGAGCTCCACACACCTCTACACTCCACTAGGGCTGTAAATGAGCGGAGCCTGAGCGAGTTCAGAGTCGGCTCATGTTCGGCTCGTTCGATATAGGCTCGTGCTCGAAATCGGCTTGTGTTCAAAATGGCTCATGAACAGTGTGTTCGTGTTCGGCTCGAATAATATTTTCATGTTCGGCTCGAAATTGGCTTGTTAGAATATAAAAGTATCAAAATAATATTTATTTTTTTAATATAAAATTAGAATTTATGTAATCAAGAGAAAATTTGAGATAAAAACCCAAGATATTTATTAACTAAAAAAATTGATTAACTAAACAAAAGTTAAATTGAAGACATTTTTTTTGGAAATTGAAGGTAAATTTTAAGACAAAATAAGAACTCTAAAAATTGATATTATTTTACAAATTAAAGACAATTTATGACAAAGAGCAAATTGAAGATAAAATTTTCCACTAAAAAAATTAATATTATTTATAAAAGTTAACAAAATAAAAACCCTAAAAATAAATGATGCACTTATTCGTCATTTTTACAAATTAAAAGAATCTAACATCAAACTTGTGTTCCCCATTCCCCAATATGTGTTCCTTGTTTCCAATAATGGCTTTAACTCTATTGGACCATGATCGGTGACAGAGATGTGATTTTGCGCTTCGGGCCAAGCATAATTTTTTTTTCTCTGAACTTCTTGGCATACTCCAAAAGACTACAATAGCTTTAGCCAAGGGACGTTCGTTATTTGCCTGTTTATAATGTAATAAATTAGCCAAGGGATGTTCATCCTAAGAAATTCTTTCAAAGCAGCAAAAAAAGAAAAACACTTAAGAAAAAATATTATAAATTAAGGATTCAAGAGCAAAAAAAATGCTTGAAGCTAACAACCAACAAGAATTTAGGATTCAGTAAAACACAGACAATAAAAGCAACAAAATTAACGGGAATTAATTTTGCCCAAACCCCAACAGCATGTCCCAAGTGCATCTTATATAAAAAATGAATACATATAACCGAGACAGGAAAAGCAAGCAGAGTTATTGAAATTTAAATGTTTTATATACACGCTACTACCCAATTCCTACGTATTTATGCATGTAGCACCTAATGTTTATTTTTTACATTTATAACACCCAAATTTTTCATTCCCAAGTTCATCTTATATCAAACACGAATAAGAATGATTCAGAGTAGAAAAATATGCAAAATTAATGGAATTAAAATGTATTAGGTACATACATACCACCCAATTCCTATGTATTTATATATCTAACTTTGAATTGGCGTAAAAAATTTAAAAAACAAGAGGCATTTACACGTATACCACTCACTTCTTATGTATTTGCATGTCTAGCACATAAATTTAGCCTTTTTTATGTTTATAACGATGTAATATTTTAATTTTTAAAAGTGGTATATAAAGAGAAATGGAAGGTTTGGTGGTAGATATGTAAAATCATGGGAAACAGGCTTACAGGAACTAAAGTATCATAAAACCCTTGATTACTTGAAGAAATCTTCAGTATAGGAACAGCTTTATTAATAAGATAGAGTATTTAATAAGAAGAATAAAACTCTTATTGAGCGGACAATCAGCTGAGGCATTAACTGTACTCAAAAGGAAGATATAATTTATTTAATATGCCAAAGACGTGTTGGCAATAAATTCTGGATAGTGAAGATTAAAGAGTTAAAAGTGAAGAAATATTATCTGCATTAAACATACATTATACTAAGACAGGTTTAGCACTACTAAAAAACTAAAGTTTCACTCTAGAGCAAGTTATAGATTTTACACATGTTCCCTCCTATAATTAAACTAATAACTCATTTATTATTAAGCAACAAATAGATGTCAAATTGTTCCATTGTGACTTACAATAAAACATCTAACTAGTAGAACAGCAAGGCTTATTTGTCATTCAGAAATCATAATAAATAAAAATTTTTATGGCTTCATTGTCATTCAAGCTTGATGGGTTTACACACAATCAAATTTTGTAGTTGCAACATTGCTTACAGCTATTATGGAAAATGAACAAGAATACATCATATTAATTAATTTTATTTTGTGGATAACATGTTATTTATAAGGTTGATATTAAAAAGATCAATAGTCTATGTACATAATTATTAATGGAGTTTGACATGAAAAGTTGAGCAAAATACCATAGAAGTTCTTGTGATAAGGGTACATTGAAACAAGATCATAAATTTAGAATTATTGCTTCACAATCATAGAATCATAAAAAGAAGATAAATAGTTTCAAATAGACAAAGATAAAGATAGCAAGCATGCATTTTACAAGCCGATTTGATTGTTTAAAGCATATATGATAAAAAAGAAAGTGGAAAAGGTATAACAAATTCAGAAAAGGATACAAAGAAGCTATGAAATAATTACTGTGCTATATAGAAGGTGCTATCAACTATTCATTGAAAAGGAGTAAACTAACATTGCAAGTATATAAGTTTCATTGAGTACATCATTACTTTGTACCGATCAGAAAAGGATACAAAGAAGCTATGAAATAATATACTGATTGTTTTGTTCAACTTTGCATTAGGACAAGAGGCATACCTAAGTATCCAAACAAGCAACCGTTCAAGAATATCGAGCAACCAAACAAGAATACCAATCCATCGAGCCAACACTGCCGAGAAGGAGAAGTAGAGATCAGTTTTTTTTTTTAATTTTCAACAACTCTTATATCAGATCTCATCCATAAAAAAGTAGATCTAAATGCAATATGCAAGATTTCACTGCCAAAACCCTAAAAAACTAGGTTTCACTCAAAAAATTTAAGTAAATCTAAAGGAAATGTAAGAAAATTTAAGCTAAGAGGTGAATCCAGAGATAAATATGAAAAAATAGAGAAAAGATACTCAAATCTACACCTCTGTAAGTAAACAAGCAACCAAGCAAGAAAATCGAGCAGTCAAGCCAACGCTTACGATTCGAGGAGAAATAGAACTAGAGATTAGCAAACGAACATGAACGGCGAACCCTAAGCTCTCGTACCAGAAAACCTTTCGCGATTTTCAGAGGAGAATGAGGGAAAGGCAGACGGCAGCTCGCGATCGCGAATTTGACAGGAGACAGTCAGACGAGAGATGAGAATGGGATTATCGAAGGCTTAGGAGCGCTGTTATGATTTTTTTGGGTATAGTTTATTATATATTATATTAAATATGTAATTTATATTTTATAAATATATAATAGTCATATAAGTAATAGTAATATAATATTCTTAATACTTTTTTATATATTATAATTTTCAGGATATATTTTTTAAAATATTATGATTTAATTTTTTAAAAAATTTAATTAACTATAATTTATAATATTTAATTTAATGAATATGTATTATGTATATTTATATATATTTATTTTCGAGCCAATTCAATCCGAACACGAGCGAACAAACTTTTGTTCGTGTTCGGCTCATTTACATTTCAAGCTTAAAAATTTGTTCGTGTTCGGCCCGTTAGGCTTAACGAACGAGCCGAACACGAGCTGTTCGCGAACAACGAGCCAAATTGAAAGCCCTACACTCCAAAAAAACCAAATTAAACTTACCCACACCTTCACCACAGTGAGAGGAGGAAAAACCCTATCAAATCCCCCTTCCACAGAGCCTCTAGCATAACACAAGACCTACACCAGAAATCCACCTTGGTTGAAATCCATTTATGCCTAATTTCAGAAAGGGAAATGAGAAATCTTTTATTCTAATTAACAAATTTGGATATTTGAAACACAAGGGGTTAACTGGTAGAAATCAACCTCACTTGTCCTAATTAAAAAGGATAAATTTGCAAATTCCTTAAATTACATAAATTTGGGAGTCTAGCCGATTTAATGATCCTAGATTTAGGGGTATGATTTTGGGTGTTAATAACTCACTAATTTAATACCCCTATTTGATGAACAAAAAAACAAAAACATGAAGCATCACCATCACTTATAAGTCAATTTCATTTGTAATGACTAAGACACTCACCAAAATCTTAAGGGCTTAGTAGTAACTTAGGCTAAATCAAGTTTCATTTAAATAAAGATTAGAAATGTAAACATCATTGAAAATTAAAACATCTTTCAAACACTACAAGCCCAAGTCAAAATTTGGTAAAGTCTCTTAAACTTGTCTCTTTAAGGGTCTTCACCCACATAATTCTTAAATCGAATTACGAGTGATAATTACCCTATTCTTAGGGATAATTGAGACGTCAATGCTCACTGAGCACTAAGGGTATTTACATGATGAATTATTAAGCATCATAACAAGTTTAAAAGAACTTGGGATTTTCCACCAGGCTGCGAGAGAGTAGCACAGACCTGCTTTTTTCTCTAGATTTGTTGGATACCTCGTAGATCCACTAAACTTAATATGTTTTGCTTGACAAAGTCATCCTTAATTAAACTCTTAAGGACCCACCAAGATATGACATAAGGTTAGGAAAACTACCAAAACATTACTTTTTTTGTCTTTACGTGAACTACCCTCACATGCATTTTAAGTTTCAGGTGGTGGAACGAGAAGACTTGCCAGATATGCTTTTTACAGTTTTCAGGGTTGTCTTTCTTGTACTTTTATGCTATAATTTTATGCTTGCACAAATTTGCATGCTAAACAACGATGTCACCATGCATGCAAACTAAAAATATCAGGAGAGCCACAAAACCAAAACCAAAACTAAAATCAACCAAGATAAAATTCACCGCCACAACATTCAAAATATAAAGTAACTCAAAATTTAATCACAAACATCACACAAAAGTACAATTGCAACTAAATTAAGATGTCTTTATCGGATGATCGGGAATTCCTTGGAGGAGGTAACCTATGGTTGCTAACGAGGCTTCCCACGGTCTAAATAAAATTATAGAACTCTTTAAGTTAAGTTTAATAAGTTCATTTGGACTAAGTGAATCCAATAGAAAATAGTTGTGCCGGAACGAGGGAACCGTAGGATCCTTACCTCTATCGCTCTAATCAACTTTAACATGCTCCTATGAAATTTAAATAACTTCAACCATAAGGCCACGTGATTTGACATCATAACTTGACACACTAGAAAACTTAAACTCATCACGACGAGGAGCTTGAAGCTAGTATGGTGGGCAGCACTGCCATCTTCAAGAGCAAAACCTGTCTTCCCTAGCTAAACCAATATTCCTTCCTTAGATATAAACAACAAAGCCATAGGAATTCGAGGTTGCTTGCTTATGGAACGTAAATCCTCACATTATCTTTAGGCCTTTGTATAGCCCTGTTATACAATATAAACCCTAACTCATCTTAGGATTCCAAGGTCGTCGTTCGTCACCACCTAAACCCTCACATCTTTCAGGATAATTGTGTGATAGTTTCACACGAATGTAAACTTTAATTAATATAATTGGCAGGATAAAACACCTAAATTTTTCTACTAAAAAATTTAAGCCAAACATTAGGATAGCTTGAGAAGTCATCGAGGTTCTCCTCTTGATCCATGACATCCCCTAGCTCTTCCTCCTATGGACTCTACAACAAAATGTTCCCAATTTGAACCAATCCCCTTTCACACCTCTATGTACGATCTCATTGAAATGTCCTACCCTTTGAAACTTCTTGAAAATACTATTTCCTTTTTTTTATCCAGAGTCTTCTTAGGTGACTTTGGTCATTTAAGATGTAATTAACTATAGAGGCTTGCCCTTATTGGAAATATGTCCGAACCCAGCTTAATATATACCCTATTTAATTCTTTATATTAAATAAGGGAACTTGTCGGGAAATACAAAAATTTTGCATACCAAACGGATGTCATATATTCCTTAGTTTATTTGATCGAGCCTCTTTCTCAAGTCTTGTGTTTATCCTTCGGGATAAATACAAGATTTGAGGTACATCGCTCTTTCATTTAAATTATGAAAATATGGGGTCAGTTTGATTTCATAATTTTCTAAAACTAAATATATATGTAAATTAAAATGTCCTTCCGAAGCGGGCGACGGGATTTTGATTCTGGTGACTAACAACTTCTTACGGGCAACTCTTCCAACCAAAAAGTAGCACCGACAACTTCTGGCGACTCCGATGAGGGATAGCTTCTCTCTCCATTTAAATCAGGAAATACTATCTTCATATATCGGTAATGTGTTCATGACCCTCATGGACCAAATTAATCTTCTTTTGTTGACATACTTTACCCATTTCTGTCTTGGGAAAGTACAACCAACTCTTTGGAGTTTAGAATTATCTGTTTGACCACCTTTAGACAGAGAGCTTCAGGAGGCCATTAAGGACTTTTTAATCTTCATGTGGGGTCGGACCCCCAATAGGTGTGTTGGTAGACTATTTTTGCTTGGGCATTGTGCGTTGTGAAGTTGGTCCCGCACTGGGTCCTAAACCTTACATTTTCTTTGTCTCCTTTGGGTTTGGTTTGCTTTTCTGTGAATCAAGCCAAGTTGTTGCATCTCTTCACGCTTGCTTAATTTGTTAATTGCAACCATTCGATGCTTTAATCACAAATAAATAGTAAATTGAAAATTAAAATAATAAAGGATATGCCCAATTTATAAGAGAAGTGCGTAAATTTGAGTACTTCTGCCAAAACTGCAAGGCACGAGACATCGCTAACTTTCAGAAATTCTTCAAATGTAGGGAGAATGTCTACGCCAAAGTTGATCTTTTCTTTAGCCTCTGGAATGGAGTTTGCTGTCAACAGGGATCAACTGCCTGACCTAGCAGTTATTAAGTTTGGAAAAAGGGTTCAATGATATTGGAGTTAAGTTCGGGAAGGTGGTCGCCACAGTGATGAACTTTGAAATAGATAAGTCCGTAGAGCCTATTGTTGAGTTCAACTTGAAGTCTATCAAAGAATTGTCTCCTTCAAAGGTGTTGATTGAAAAGAGCCCTACTAGTGTTGAAAAGTCTGTCGTTGGGAGTGTTGAGATTTCTCTAAGAAATGTTTTTACTCCTACTATCGGATACACTGTCACCGTGCCAACAATTTTGCCGAGTAAGGCAAAAGCAATTCTACATGAGGAAGATTCAGTTGATGCTTATGCCCCACTACTTTCTGGATTCGAGATTGGATCCAATTCGAAGCCTGTACAACTGATAAAGGTACAAAAAAGGAGGCGCAACCAAGAAATTTTGAAAGCCAAACAACCTTAACAATCCTGCCAACAACAGACATAACAATATGGCCAGTCTAGCCAACAACCGCCTCAGGGAAGATCATACCGACCAGAGAATAAGAGGATATCCTTCGTAGAGTGACAGAAAGTGGTATATTCCTTCAAAGAGGAAGCCGTGACGAAGATGTTCCATGAATTGCTAAAGGAACAAGGATTTAGTCTACCGAAGCCGAAATAACCAGGGGAAGCCAGAAAGATCATCCTCAATATTATCCATACCACCAGTTACTCGGCCACACCATAAAACACTGCTTTATCTTCAAGAATTGTCTTGAGGAGAATTTCAAAAGTCAAAATGTAACGATCCTAAAAGAGTATTTGAAAGAACATGAAAATGGTTCCGTAAATATGATTTCTGTTGATTCAATTAACTTTTACACAACCACATCGATGCTCAGCAAAAGAAGTGACACTCTTCAAAAATCCCTAATTGACCTAAAAGTAATAAATGGAAACTCGATTAAAGCTAAGTTGGAGAGACTCCGAGCCAATATTTCATGATTATCTGAAGAACAAAGAAAAGATATGAATGATAAAAATTACGATGTGCCATATTACATGAACAAAAGATTAACATAAATCAATGTCATTGAGACCCAAGCCGAGTTATCTGCACGCGACGCTCCATCTTCTGGTGTAGAGAACGTTGCAGATGAGAGGCATGGGGCCACCCAACAAAGGGATGAACAGATCAATTATCTCGGAAAGAAAATCGAAGAATTGACGACCATCGTGATTGCAATGCAAAGATAGTAACAATCACCACAGATGACACTACCAGAAATAAACCAACCAAAATCCATTCATGTTGTAGATGAAAAAAAAGAATTCAGCTCTGATGAACAACCGAAGAAATACTCCGTGCAAAGCGTCATACCAAAAAATGAATTTAAACAAATGGTTGAACAAGTTTGGAAGGCCTTAACCCAGTCTATGAATGGTGCATTGATTTTTAAGGGTATACCCTACCCGGAGGAGTTTGATGTCGTACCCTTTGTGTCACTAAATTTTAAAATATTTGATGGGACTGGAAATCCCAAACAGCACATGGCACATTTCTGAGCTAGTTGTGGGAATACTAGAGGTAACGAAGCCTTAATTTTTTGTCAGTTTGTCAGTAGTCTGTCAGGAATAGCGTTTGATTGGTATGCTGAGTTGCTCAACAGATCGGTGAAGACATTCGATGAGTTAGAACTACTATTTGAAAAAAGATTTTTTGGAGTGCAGCATCATATTTCTATTGGATATCTAGTGGTAGAAATGCAAAAGCTTAACGAGACTCTAGTAGATTATATTTTGAGGTGGAGAAATCTTAGCATAAAGTTTGAGCCTCAACTATAGAAACAACATGCAATTGAGATTTTACTCAAAAGCAACCATGGACCAATAGCCTTCATGCTTAAGGGACTCACTATCAAGTTTTTGGAAAAGTTACTCAGCAAAGCTAACAATCTGCAAGAAGGAGTCAAACATATGGATTTTCATGAGAAGGCCGAGAAGTCTCGGATAACTAAGATATTCAAAAAGAAATCTGAGATAGTTGTTGTGGTTAGCAGGGGAAAACGACAATTGCAAATACAAGCTGAACAATGTCAATAAACCTTCCAACATCCTTGTCAGAATATTCAACAATCATCTCAGCAGAGACCTTACCAGACATATGAAAGACAAGTTCCAATCATGAACACTCAATCAAATGGGATATATTCTTTTAAAGATGAAGCAACAAAAATGATGTTCCGCAGTTTGATCAAGAATCCCAAGTTCAGGTTGCTTAAGCCAAAGAAGCGTGATAAGGTCAACAAGAAAGGACATCAGAGATATTGCCCGCACCACAGGTTCGTTGGACACACCATAGAAGAATGTTACAGTTTCAAAGACTTGCTTGAGAATAAGTTCAAGAATGGGGACGTAATGATCTTGAAAGAATATTTGAAAGAAACCTGAAAGAGTTTCTATCAATATGATTTTGGTCAATCTGTTTGTTCCAACCTATTCCTATGCAACTGCCAATGAATGAAATGTCTTTTGGCCACTATTGTACTTCTTTTGTTGTTGAATGGGATATTAGCATAATCAATGTTTGTCTGTTCCTTCCCTCGCACCGCAATAAATAAAAAAAAAATTATTGTTTTTCAGAACTCTTTAATGTTGAAAGGCACAATTAATAAAACATTCAGAGTTTCTTAACAAGACAATCGAGAAAGGAGTAATCAGAGATAAAAATTCCAGCATTATAAAAAAAAACTATGACTTCAGGGGAGAAGGAAATTGATGCCCTAATAACTGAGTCATCCACTTTAAAGAATTCAGACTGTGTCTTAAGTAGATTTCAAAATAAGATAGTGTGGTTGAAATACAAAAAGATTGATGCCCTAATAACTGAGTCATCCACTTTAAAGAATTCAGACTGTGTCTTAAGTAGATTTCAAAATAAGATAGTGTGGTTGAAATACAAAAAGTTAACTCGAGATATTACGAGCCTTTTAATTTCTTGCAACGTGACTGGGTCCTGACTTTTGAATGAGTTATAATATCCCAGAATTTGACTTAAAAAACATTTAAAAATTATTAGTTAGGAAAATTTGGACATTCAAAATCTTTAAAAGAAATATATTCCACTAGATATAATAATTCTCAAAAAATAAAGGGAGCAAAAAAAAATTGTTGTGTGAAAATTCCCCGAGAAGAAGCTTGAGGTGAGCTTATAATAAAAAAATGGTGTCTAAATTCAGACATTCAAAATTTTTAAATCATGCTCTACTAGATATAATAATTCTCAACAAAACATGGGGAAAAGAAAAAAAAAGGGATTATGTGTAAAGTTTGAAGCAAAAAAAATCTAAGCAAAAGGAAAGTCTCCGTGAGAAGAAGCTTGGGGTGGACGTATAATAAAAAATTGATGTCTGAGTTTCCCCTGATTAATGAAACTTAAAATGCTCTCTTAAGAAAATTCTTCTGATATTATATTCAACAAAAGTTCAATGATCTCGAGTCTTTTAGTCGGTTATTAATTGACTCAGAAATATCTTTGGAAAATGAATAATGTTTTGATCACACGACTAAAATTCTGAAATCTGCTTAGGCACAAAAAGAAAGAATTAAAGAAATGATGATGATATTAGTAGTTAATGGAAATTCAAACCTGAAGTCATATCCCTTAGTGTCCAAGAAATACAACTCCAACTTCAACAACCTTTACAGAATCTACAACAAATCAAATGATGACTGCTATAATTGAATCTACGAACTTGCGACCTCTTCAGCCGTGGTATCTATAAAAATAACACATCTGTTATGTGTACTTGAAAGAATAAAGTTCTGATGGTACCTTAAGGATGGACTATTTTCTACACTTGTCATTTGTCAATGGATAATACTTCAAGAAGTACCGTGCCTTGCAATGTTTCAGAGAAAAAGACTTATTCTTAGAAGCTCAGACGTCGTGCTTGTCTGAAATTAGGTTCAAATCCTAACAAAAAGAAAAGAAAATGATAAATTTCTCGAGTTCGAGGTTTCTTACTCTTTGCTTGCGTAGCTCAATTACCTTGGTCTGCACCAGTTTTCTTCTCACTCTCGCAAAATTTCACATTCTGCACAAAATCTTACAAATTTTCATAATTTTTCCTCACTAATGTCAATCTTCACGAATTCTACTAGTTTCCCATGAATTTGAAGCACTTTAATTTAGGGGTTGAGGATTCTACATCCGACTCCGCGTTGTTTTAGGAGCTCCTCCTATCACAATCATTCAAATCAAATTCTAGAGGTTGAGAATTCTACATCTGATTCCGTGTTGCTTTAGGATCTCCTCCTATCGTAATCTTTTAAATCAAATCTAGAGGTTGAAGAATTTACATCCGATACCGTGTTTCTTTAGGAGCTCATCCAATCACAATCTTTCAAATCAAATCCTAGAGGTTGAGGATTCTACATCTGATTCTGCGTTGCTTTAGGTTCTCATTCTATTGTAATCTTTCAAATCAAATCTAGAGGTTTAAGATTTTACATCCGACACCGCGTTGCTTTAGGAGCTCATCCTATTGTAATCTTTCAAATCAAATTCTAGAAGTTGAAGATTCTACATCCGATTCTGCGTTGCTTTATGTTCTCATCCTATTGCAATATTTCAAATCAAATTCTAGAGGTTGAAGATTCTAAATCCGATTCCATGTTGCTTTAGGTTCTCATCCTATTGCAATCTTTGAAATCAAATCTAGAGGTTGAAGATTTTACATCAGATACTATGTTGCTCTAGGAGCTTATCCTACAAATCTTTCAAATCAAATTCTAGAGGTTGAGGATTCTACATCTGATTCCTCATTGCTTTAGATTCTCATCCTATCGCAATCTTTCAAATCAAAACTAGAGGTTGAGGATCCTACATCCGATTCCACGTTGCTTTAAGTTCTCATCCTATTGCAATCTTTCAAATCAAATCTAAAGGTTGAAGATTTTACATCCGATATGACGTTGCTTTAGAAGCTCATCCTATCACAATCTTCAAATTTTAGAGTTTGAAGATTTTACATCCAATATCGCATTGCTTTAGGAGCCCATTCTATCGTAATATTTCAAATCAAATTATAGAGGTTGAGGATTTTACATCCGATACTGCATTTCTTTAGGAGTTCATCCTATCACAATCTTTCAAATTAAATTCTAGAGGTTGAGGATTCTGTATCCGATTCCGCGTTGCTTTAGGTTCTCATCCTATTGCAGTCTTTCAAATCAAATCTAGAGGTTGAGGATTCTACATCTAGTTCCNCGTTGCTTTAGTTTCTCATCCTATTGTAATCTTTCAAATCAAATCTAGAGGTTTAAGATTTTACATCTGATACAGCTTTGCTTTAGGAGCTCATTCTATCGCAATCTTTCAAATCAAATTTTAGAGGCTGAAGATTTTACATCCGATACCGCGTTGCTGTAGGAGCTCATCCTATCACAATCTTTCAAATCCAATTCTAGAAGTTGAGGATTCTACATCTGATTCTGTGTTGCTTTAGGTTCTCATCCTATTGCAATCCTTCAAATCAAATTTTAGAGGTTGGGGATTTTACATCCAATTCCGAGGTTCCTTTAGGAGCTCCTCCTATCCCAATCTTTCAAATCAAATTCTAGAGGTTGAGGATTCTACATCCGATTTTGCATTGCTTTCGGTTCTCATCTTATCGTAATCTTTCAAACCAAATCTAGAGGTTGAGGATTCTACATCCGACTCCGTGTTGCTTTATGTTCTCATCCCATTGCAATCTTTCAAATCAAATTCCAGAGTACAGAATTTTACATCCGATTCTGCGTTGCTCTAGGAGCCCCTCCTATTGTAATCTTTCAAATCAAATTCCAAAGGTTGAGGATTTTACATCCGATTCCGCGTTGCCTTAGGAGCACCTCATATCGCAATCTTTTAAATTAAATTCCAGAGGTTAAGAATTTCACATCCGATACTGTGTTGCTTTAGGTTCTCATCCTATTGCAATCTTTCAAATCAAATTGTAGAAGTTGAGGATTCTACATCCGATAATGTGTTGCTTTAGGAGCTCATCCTATTGCAATCTTTCAAATCAAAATCTAGAGGTTGAAGATTTTACATCCAATGCCGCGTTGCTTTAGGTTCTCATCTTATTGCAGTATTTTAAATCAAATGTAGACGTTGAAGATTTTACATCCGATATCGCATTGCTTTAGGTTCTCATTCTATTGCGATCTTTCAAATCAAATCTAGAGGTTGAAGATTTCATATTCGATATCGTGTTGCTTTAGGAGCTCATACTATCGCAATCTTTCAGATCAAATTCTAAAGGTTGAGGATTATACATCCGATTCCGAGTTACTTTAAAATCAGTTTTAAGATCAAATTCAAGGCATCCTATTCTCATATTTTGAAATCAGTTTTAAGATCACCTTAAATGGATTGTGGCATCTAATTTGTATTTCGGGATTGATACCCAAATTTTAATTCCCACCTCAGAGCACTTACATACTAATTCTCATCCTTTATAAATACTTGAAATTTCATAACTTAAATTTCACTCTCTGATTCCCAGCGAGAGTCCATACTCCTTTATTTCAATTAGACGATCACCTACTAATTCCCCAGTAGAAACAAATCACACACACAACTCTACTTATACTTCTGGGTCTGTTGACTTAAGAGTTTGTATTAGTTTTTGTTGATCTCGTCGAACAATGCCAATACGCGCGGTGTGCTTGCCCAATACACCTCACTTATTGGGGGTCCATTTGTTGACCTCACTTTTGGTTGAGGTTTAGTTTTTCCTCTTTAGTATCTTAAGGTCTAGCCATAGGATTTTCCTGACTATTCTTAGAAAACTAGACAAGGAACCCCCCATTAGAAATTCTACACTCCTCTTTACTCAACTTGAAGTTCCACATATTGATCCTATCCTTTAGCACTTAGTAGGTGGGGTCATTATGGGGGAAACCTAAGACGAGTCACCCTTAGGACTGCTGGACCTTAGGGTTGACCCTGGGTGTTGGTCTAGGGCTTAAGGTACATACTTGCACTCACAGTCACTCACAATCCTAAATTTGAACTTCTAGGCTTTGGTCCCTTGATACTTTTGGGAGACTCATGTTGGTGGTCTCCTAAACCCACTTGCCCTAGGCTAGGGTTTAGCTAAGACCACTGCATAGAGGACCCAAATGGGGCTTCCATTGGTCCATAGCTCATAAAGGGTGGTTGACACCCCAATTATACTAAAAATATTTAACTTAGTCTTTTGCCCATAAACTCCCCAAAATTACATAGATACCCTTGGGACCCCAAATTTGGCCAAAATTCCCAAATTTACCCAAAATACCCAAGTTGGTTCAAAAATCATTTCAAACATCTTGAAAACACCCAAAATCACCAAAATTTGCCAAATTACCAAAATACCCCCCCTTAGACCAAAATTCCAAAAAAATTCCAAAAATTCCCAAAACCTCCCAAATATTCCCAATTTTATTTTCCTTAACTACCACATGACCCAATTTGGCCAATTTAACCATCTTTGACCAAAACCCCCAAATTTCCTTTTAAAGACACATTTTTCCCCAAATCTACCTCAAATGTCTATGAAATTGGTCTCAATTTCCCCAAATTTCAATTCTAAACTTAAATCTACCCTTGATATGACCAAAATAGACCAAATCCAAGCCCAATTTGTCCATCATTTGAGCCCAATTTTGATTTCAATCAAAGCCCCAATTTTGGCCACATGGCCGAATCTCATCGAATTGAATGCCTTAACCCTAAAATTGGCACCCAATTGATGTTGAAAAATATTCATGGGGTTTCCATTGACGATTTACAATAATTAATTTGGATTTGACCCAAGTCTAGCCCAACCTAGACCCAAACCTAGCCCAATATGCCCAAATTGATCAAATTTTAAAATTCCTCCAAATTGACCACCCAATTTAACTCAGAACCACTTTCATCCTTCATCAAAGTTGTTCCTTATGATCATATACACCAAACAAAACATTTATTTGGGAAAATTAACATGGCTAGCCTAGCCTAAACAAATTTTGGTCATTTTCACTCACTTGGACCCATGCATTAAATGTGGCTTAACCACCCTAAAGCCATCAAATTAACTCCACCACAACCATTAGTTGGACCCTAAGACTATGCCCAAAACCATCTAACGCAAGCTAAATGAGCCATGGACCAATGGTCCCTCAAATTAGGGGATTTTATTTCCATTTTTTTCTTAGGCTTAATATATCTTTTCCAAAACAATACCTCATTGCATATAATTGATATGACATATTCCCCTGGGTTCCCTGAGGTGCTAGCCTCCTCCTCTACCATGGCCGACCGACCTAGTCAACGGAGAAGCCAAAACTGAGGGCCACCCCCACTTGAATTTCATCGAAATCAAACCTTGAGGCTTCCTCATCCATATTATATGTTAAAGCCTCTCTACCCTCTACCCAGGCAGCATATTTCACCCCCCAATTGACCAAGACATCCACCCCAAGCTATTTTTTTATCAAAGCTCCACCTCCATGACCATGGAGGTGTGCTGAAATTTTCTCAAATAGACCCCTCCAAACTATCCACAGAGCCTCATTGATACCCCCTCAGTGCAATCCAACCATCACATTGCCCTGAATCCCCTTGCAGGAGCTCAATATTTGAGCTTAAAACCTTGTCAGAGATAGGACAGAGCTCCACACACCTCTACACTCCACAAAATCCAAATTAAACTTACCCACACCTTCACCACAGTAAGAGGAGGAAAAGCCCTATCAAATCTCCCTTCCACAGAGCCTCTAGCATAGCTCAAGACCAAAACCTGAAATCTACCTTGGTCAAAATCCTATCTAGGATTTGCACCATAGCCAGAGGTTTAATCCCTAGCCTCCTTGTACTCCAATGAACGTGCTAATCATCTCTGATCGAAGCTTCACTTCTTAGAGCCAAGGTATTGATCTCCTCTTCCTCTTGAGCTTATTTTGATTCTCCATTTGGTAAGGCTTAATTTAAGTGCATGATTACTATATAGATATGTTTGTCTCACTTAGACAAGTCGATAGGATCAAACCCAAAGTGATTTGGTTGAGTCTAGGTCGAGATCTTAGGATTTTAGTGTGGACAGTCACGAGATCATTCTATTGAGGATGATGACAGGGAGTCATCCGATCGCACGTTATCTCATCAACGGATGGGATCGAGCTGGACAACACTTCCTTACATGAACCGCGAGCCGAGTCAGCAACTTGCATGGACGACAGCATCGAATGGGAGCGTGTTGCGTGGAGTTTCAGAGCTGCCTAGAATATAGTCAGCGCCGCACATTTAAATAGAAAATAGGGATTTTCTTATTTAAATAAATAGCCCTAGCTTTAAAAATTCATATCTTCGTGTAGAAAAATCATAAAAAGAAAATAAAAATATATTCTTGCTCAGTGAACAAAAGAGAACAATGTGAAAATGATTTGGTGTCCATTTGATGCATATTTTATTTTTAATTTTAACACTGATTTGAATGTTTTGATTCTCCATGCATTTAAGCATATAACCATGGATTGAAATTTTAGCATGTTGTTGCCTCTGTCTTAGAGAACATCAGAGGTCCCTAGATAGGGATCCATATTTTTCAAGTTTATGTCTATTATTTGCATAAATTAATCATTATAATTAGCATGTTTCTTGGAAAATTTCAAGAAAATTTAGGAGGGTTCACCATGACCAGAGGATCATTTAGAAATAATTTCACGACTTAAAATATAAACTCCAGAGAACTCGCCATAAAAATTTCAAAACATTTGGAGTTCATTTAATATCTCAAATTGATTTTTCAAATTAATTAACATTTTTGGCACTAAAATGATTTTTAAAAATTAAAATATAACTTGAAAAATTATAAAACTTCTTTTTTGGAGTTCTCTGTGATTAGAGAAATTTTATAAAAATAAATTTGAAGTAAAATAAAAAAGTTCATTTTTAGCCTATTTTAAATATTTAAAGTAATTAAGAAATGATAAAAATCACAAAAATAATAATATTCATCAAAATGTTCTAAATTTCTTCCTAAGAACTTAAGAATAATTGGGATATTTTTCCTGACTTTATAAATAAAGATATTGAATTTTAAAGCTTAAAATAATTTTTAAAGGCTAAAAAATTGATTTTCACTAAAATAATTACAATAATTCAAAAAAAAATCATAAAAATGTGAAATTTGTTTCTCTGTGTCCCTTGACATCAGAGAGATTTAATAAAAATATAAAACTTAATTTTACACATTTAAAATATTTAATAATTAATAAACACCCAAGAACTTAAAATAATTCTTAAAATTCAATTCAAAAAATCATGAAATTTGGTCCAATGGCTTCTTTAGTCTAAGACTACCTTCAATAAAAATTTCAAAGGATTAAGATTTACCTTGGTCAAGTTTGGAATTTTCTTTAAAAAAACCTATTTTTGCATTAAAAATAATTACATAGATAAATTAAATTTTGAAAAATCACACTTTCTCTTCTAATGTCTCAATTGACCCATGAGTGAGGTAGGATAAAGATTCCAAAGTCATTTGGAGTAAATTTGATGAATTATGAAGTGATTGAGCCTTAGGGAAAAATGTGAAATTTTGGAAATTTAGCCTTAATTTCAGAAAGGGAAATGGGAAATCTTTGATTCTAATTAACATATTTGGATGTTTAAAATACAAGGGATTAACTGGTAGAAATCAACCTCACTTATCGTAATTAAAAAGAATAAATCTGCAAATTCTTTAAATTACATAAATTTGGGAGTCTAGCCGATTAAATGATCCTAGATTTAGGGGTATGATTTTGGGTATTAATAACTCACTAATTTAATACCCCTATTTGATGAACAAAAAAACATAAAACATGAATCATCACCATCAGTTATAAGTAAATTTCATTTGCAATGCTAAGAAACTCACCCAAATCTTAAGAGTTTAGTAGTGATTTGGCTAAATCAAGTTTCATTTAAATAAGGATTAGAAAATTAAACATCATTGAAAATTAAAACATCCTTCAACACTACAAGCCCAAGTCAAATTTGGCTAGGTCTCTTAAACTTGTCTCTTTAAGGGTCTTCACCCACATAATTCTTAAATTGAATTATGAGTGATAATTACCCTATTCTTAGGGATAATTGAGACATCAATGCTCACTGAGTACTAAGGGTACTTACAAAATGAATTATTAAGCAACATAATAAGTTTAAAAGAACTCTGGATTTTTGACCAAGCATCGAGAGAGTAGCACAAACCTGCTTTTTTCTATAGATCTGTTGGATACCTCAGAGATCAACTAAAATTAATATGTTTTGCTTGATCAAATCATTGTTAATTAAACTCCTAAGTACCCACCAAGATATGACATAAGCATAGGAAAACTACGAAAACCTTACTTTTTTGCCTCTATATGAACTGCGCTCACATGCATTTTAAGTTTCAGGTGGTGAAACAAGAAGACTCGCTAGGTAAGCTTTTTATAGTTTTCAGCATTGTCTTTCTTGTAATTTTATGCTTACACAAATTTACATGCTAAACAATGATGTCACCCTGCATGAATACTAAAACTAACAATATAGCCACAAAACTAAAACCAAAACTAAAACTAAAATCAACCAAGATAAAATTCATCGCCACAACATTCAAAATATAAAACAACTCAAAATTTAATCACAAACATCACACAAAACTATAATTGCAACTAAATTAAGATGTCTCTATCGGATGATCGGGAAGTCCTTGGAGGAGGTAACCTACAGTTTCTAACGAGGTTTCCCACGGTCTAAATGAAATTATTAAACTCATTAAGTTGAGTTTAGTAAGTTCATTTGGACTAAATGATTTCAATAGAAAATAGTGGTGCCGGAACGAGGGAACTGTAGGATCCTAACCGGTGTCGCTCTAATCAACTTTAACATGTCCCCATAAAATTTAAAGAACTTCAACCATAGGGCCATCTGCTTTGACATTATAACTTGATACACTAGAAAACTCAAACTCATCTTGGCAAGGAGCTTGGAGCTAGCATGATGGGCAGCACGACCATCTTCAACAGCAAAACCTGTCTTCCCCAACTGAACCAATCTTCCTTCCTTAGATATAAACAACAAAGTCATAGGACTTTAAGGTTGCTTGCTTATGCATCGTAAATCCTCACCTTATCTTAAGGCCTTTGTATAGCCCTACTATACATTATAAGCCTTAACTCGTCTTAGGATTCTGAGGTCGTCGTTCGTGACGACCTAAACCCTCACATCTTCCAGGCTATTTGTGTGATAGTTTCATACGAATGTAAGCCTAACTAATAAAATTGACAGGATGAAACACCTAAATTTTTCTCCTAAAAAATTTAAGCCAAACATTAGGATAGCTTGGGAAGTCATCGAGGTTCTCCTCTGGATCGATGACATCCTCTAGCCCTTCCTTCTTTAGACTCTACAACAAAATGTTCCAAATTTGAACCAATCCCCTTTCACACCTCTATGTCCGATCTCATTGAAAAGTCCTCCCCTTTGAAACTCCTTGAAGATAATATTTCTTAATTTTTATCGAGAGTCTTCTTAGGTGACTTTGGTATTTAAGATGTAATTAACTATAGAGGTTTGCCCTTATAGGAAGCATGTCCGAACCCAGCTTAATATAAACCCTGTTTAATTTTTTATATTAAATAGGGGAACTTCTCGGCAAATACAAAGGTTTCACAGACCTAACAGATGTCATATATTCCTCAGTTTATTTGATCGAGCCTCATTCTCAAGTCTTTTCTTTATCCTTCGAGATAGATACGGGATTTGAGGTACAATGCTCATTCATTTAAACTATAAAAAATATGGGGTCAGTTTGATTTCATATTTTCCTAAAATTAAATATATTTGTAAATTAAAATGTCCTTCCGTAGTAGGCGACGAGATTTTTATTCTGGTGACCGACAGCTTTCTACGGGCAACTCCTCCAACCAAAAATAATGTTGACAAATTCAAAATATCATAATATTTTTCCTAGACTTCGCTAACTACAAGAAACCTACTAAAATTATCCTCATAATTTTCCAAATGATATTTTGATTTATACAATTAAAATAAGCCAAAATGGTAAAATTAGAGCAAGAAGCATAGAGATGCCTTCTGACCATGGAAAAATCAGAGAACATCCCCTTTATGATAAGGAACAAATTTTAGAAATTTAAAGTCATGGTGAGTTATATTTAGTCATGGAGAATTGAAATACCATAGAGGTTATTTAATTAATTAAAAATCATATACTTGACAAATAATTTTTAATTTTGGTTTACTTTTTTCTCCTCTGTTCACTGAGCAAGAGGGTATTTTTTTTATTTTTATGATTTTTCTATGCAAAGATATGAATTTTTAAAGATCTGACATTTAAATTAATTCATAAACCCCCTATTTATCTACTTATCCATGAGGAGCTAACTAGATCATAGGTAGATTCAAAATACAATACGACGTGCTCCCATTTATTGTGCTTTCCACCTAGGCATGCCACACGGTCCATGGTTCACGCACCAAGAGTCTATCCAGATTGATCTACTTCGTACATTGGATACACGCGTGATCGGACAACATTTGTTCACTGTCCCTAAGTGACCTATCCCATAAACCGTCCACACTAAGACCTTAAGGTCTTTACCTAGACTCAACTAAATCAAATGAGGTTTGTTTCTAAATCTTCATCTACTCAATAAAAACATATCTATATGGTTAATCAAGTATGAAATCAAGCCATTACTCATGGAGAATTAAAATAAGCTTGGGTTAAGGTTAGAGCTCAATACCTTTTTCTAAGAGGGAAGACCTCAATCAGATGGTTGTAGTAGCATCGATTGAGTTTAATGAACCTCCAAATGAAGTCCCGTGCCCTGGTGAATTGTCTAGGTATGATTTCAGCCAAGGTGGATTTCAGGTGTTGGTCTAGAGCTATCCTAAAAGCTGTTTCATAAAAAACTTTGATGGGGAATCATCTCCTCTTGCTCTAGGGATGGTGTGTGCATAATTAATTTAAGTTTGGTGGACTTTGGAGAGATGTACTGATTTGAGTTGAAAGTTTGAGCTCAAAATTGAGCTCTCACAGTGGGAATCAAAGGAGGAAAATTGTTGGCTTAAGCTAAGCAATGCTTAGAGAGTCTCTGGTTAGATCTTAGGGTGAAGAAGATGGTTTAAATAGAAGGGCTTAGGGTGGAGCTCAGGGCCAGTTGATGGGTACAAAGAGTTGCTTAAGTGGAGGGCTAGGGAGCTCTAAAGAGCAGTTATGGTGAGTTGGCCTCTAGGGTTAAAATTGGGTTTGATTTAGGGGTGGTGGCTCACAACTTCGGCATTTTCTGGTGAGTAGGGTGGCTGAACAGAGCAGGGGAGGTGGCCAAGTGATCAGGTGAGCCAAGGAGAGGGTTAATTATGATTAACCCTCAATGGTTTGTCATTATGAAGGAGATTTCTTGGTTAAGGCCCAAAAATAGAACGAAATCCATTAATTTAGGGACCCATTGGTCCATAGCTCACTTGGGTGGATTTAGAGTGGTTCATCCTAGTTGAAAGGAGGAGTTAGTGGTTGTGGGGGTCCTTGGTTGACCAATTTGGTTTGATTAAGTCAATTTAGGTGAAAGGGTCTATTCGGGTCAAGTGGCTTGATGTGGGTTTTAGGTTGAGCTAGCCATGCTATTGAGCTCAATTGATTGAGAAAAATTGAGTGGGCAATTTTCATGAGTTTTGAAAATATTTGGAGTGATTTTGAATTGGTTTGGAGGTTCAATTTGGAGGATTTTGGGCATTTGGTCAATTTGGGGATGTTGGGTTAGACTTGGGTTTAGGTTAGGCTAAGGTTGGGTTAGGTCCAAATTGATGGTTTGAAATGGTCTAGAGGAATTTCATAAAGAGTTTTCAACATAAATTAGGTGTCAATTTTGGGGTTAAGGCATTAAATTTTGTGGAATTTGGAGGCATAACCAATTTGGGGCAAATTTGGGGATTTTGAATGTGGGTTGAAATTGAGTAAAATTGAGGCTTAATCAAGGCCAATTGAAGGTCCAATTTGTTGTGTAGGATAGTTAAGAAGAATTTAGGATTCAAATTGGGGCAATTGAGTGAATCATATGGTTCAATTAGGTGAGATTAAGTCATAGGGTCAAAACTGGGAGTTTAATTTGGATCAAAATTGAGCTCAAAACATGGATCAATTAGGCTTGAATTTGATTTGAATTGATTAGAATTGAAATTGGGGAGGATTTGGGCAAAGTTGATGGGTATGTGAGGTGAATTTGGAGAAATTGGGCCTTTAAAGACAATTTGGGGCTTTTTAGTCAAGGTGGTCAAATTGGCCAAATTGGGTTCAATTAAAGGTTCCAAATAGGTTTTGTGGACATTTGAAATGATTTTGAGGGTTTTGGGAAAGTTTGGGCTACCAAGGGTATTTTTGTAATTTTGGCAAATTTTAGGGTATTTTGGTAATTTTGGAATTTTCGGGATGTTTTGGACCATTTGGGTAGTTTCAAATGGTTTGAAATGATTTTTGAATAAGTTTGGGTATTTGGATAAATTTGGAAATTTTGGTGAAATTTAGAGTTTCAAGGGCCTTTAGGTAGTTTGGGTGGATTTTGGAGCAAAAAGCCAAGTTGGATATTTTGGTAGAATTGGGGTGCTAACTACCTTATATGACCTATAGACCAATTAAATCCCCATTTGGGTCCTCTATGTACTAGTCTTAGGTAAAACCTAGCCTAGGGCCAGTGGGTCTAGGAGACCATCTAAATGAGTTTCCCAAAAGGTCAAGTAATCAAAGTCAACAAATTTGGGTTTTAGGGTTGTGAGTGAAAGTGGGTGCTAGTGAGTGCAAGTGAGTGAAATAGCTCCGAACCAACACCCAAGGTCAAGATTAAGGCCAAGTAGTCCTATGGGGACTCCCCTTGAGCTTCCTCTATAGTGGCCCCATCTACTAAGTGCTAGAGGTTAGGACCAGTATATGGAACTTTAAGTTGAGCACAGAAGAGTTTAGAGTTTCTAAAGATGAGGGTTCCTTTTCTAGTTTTCTAGGAATATTCAACAGGAAAGTCCTATGGCTAGACCTTAGGATGCTAAAGAGGGAAAAACTAAATCTCAACCGAAAGTGAGGTCAACAAATGGACCCCGAATAGGTGTGGCGTGTCGGGCAAGCACACAACAAGTATTGGCGTTAACCGACGGGATCAACAAAACCAACCTAAACTTTTAAGTTAGCATACCTAGAATAAAGTGTATAATCAAGTGTTAGTTATTTCTACTGGGGAGTTAGCAAATGAACATTTGATAAAAATCGAGGATTCAAAATTCTTGTTGGGGATTGGAAGAAAAGGGATCCCAAAAATGACCATGACATTTATGATGAAGATTCAATTTCTATTCGATGCTAACAAACTTTAACTTTGATTTCAATATTATTGGAGGATGGGGATCAAAATTTAGGTACTGATCCCGGGATGGGAATTGAAATTTAGGTATGAATCGCAAAAAGAGAGTCGAAATTTAGGTACCGACCTCGAAAGGGGGGAATCAAAATTTAGGTACTGACCCCGAAATGGGAATCAAAATTTAAGTATCAATTCCAAAAAGAGAATTAGAATTTAGGTACCAACCTCAAAGGGAGAGAATCAGAATTTAGCTACTGACCTCAAAATGAGAATTGAAATTTAGGTATCAATCTCGGAAAGAGAGTTAGAATTTAGGTACTGACCTCGAAGGGAGGGAATTAGAATTTAGGTACTGATCTCGATGTGAGAATTGAAATTTAGGTATCAATCTCAGAAGAGAGTCAGAATTTAGGTGCAGGTACTGATCCCGAAATGATAATTAAAATTTAGTTATCAATCTGAAAAAGAGAGTCAGAATTTAGGCAGCAACCTCGAAGGGAGAAAATCAAAATTTAGGTATTGACCCCGAGATGGAAATTGAAATTTAAGTATCAATCTCAAGAAGAGAGTCAAAATTTAGGCACCGACCTCGAAGGGAGGGAATCAGAATTTAGGTACTGACCCCGAGAACAACATGAAAGCGGTGTAAAGATTTTATGGTGTTGAATTCATAGATATGTGGTTTGTGAATAACGATATTGGTGAGGAAAATTTGTAAAAATTTGTGAGATTTCATGCAGAATATGAAATTCTGCGGGGATGTGAAGAGAATTAGTGCAGATAAGAATAGTCGTGCTACACGAGCAAAGAGTAAGAGACCTTGAAATTGGTGAAACAACTTAACAAATTTATTTTCTTTTCTTGTGTTCTTTATCACATTTAATTATCGAAAAATATTTTTGAAATTCAATTTTTGTTGGTTGATTTTTCAAAAGAGTATTTTATTTGAAATTTTATTATTATTACATTTTTATTGCCTTGTTCTTCGTTCATTGTAGCTCAGAATCAACGCATGGTTCTGGGGCGCTTGATCTATCACACAAAAAGGAAAATTAAAGAAACAGACTGAATTCTGAAAGAATTTCTATAATCAGCTTCAAGCAGGTGTTACAGATTGAACATAGGCCGAAGTATCAAAAGGTACAACATGCTGAATCCTGTGAAAAGTATATCTGAAACATCTCATGCTTCCAATATATCATACGCTGAACATATCTTGTACATATATAATCATATCTGCTGCGTTAAAACACGATACAGAAAGGTATCTACTAACTGTCCATCTTTGGTGGGGTGAGTTCTTGATCAATCTGTCCTATTAAGCCACATTCCAGGATAAGAGTTCCTTTTACATGTACTTAGAGGTGCAACCCTCTCATAGCTCATAGGGTTGTAGTTCCTTTAACTCTGGATCTAGTCGGTTGAACTTTTATTATTATTAAATTTTTATTGCCTTGTTCTTCGTTCATTGTAGCTCAGAATCAACGCATGGTTCTGGGGCGCTTGATCTATCACACAAAAAGGAAAATTAAAGAAACAGACTGAATTCTGAAAGAATTTCTATAATCAGCTTCAAGCAGGTGTTACAGATTGAACATAGGCTGAAGTATCAAAAGGTACAACATGTTGAATCCTGTCAAAAGTATATCTGAAACATCTCATGTTCCAACATATCATACGCTGAACATATCTGGTACATATATCATCATATCTGCTGCATTAAAACACGATACAGAAAGGTATCTACTAACTGTCCATCTTTGGTGGGGTGAGTTCCTGATCAATCTGGCCTATTAAGCCACATTCCAGGATAAAAGTTCCTTTTACGTGTACTTAGAGGTGCAACCCTCTCATAGCTCATAGGGTTGTAGTTCCTTTAACTCTGGATCTAGTCGGAATCCATATGGCATCTTGTTGTTATCCATCCTTCTAAAAGTTACAGACACCCTGCGGTGTCGTACCCATGGAATGCAGTGCTCGGCCAGGCCTGCTCCTTTTCCCTTGAGAATTAGTATTGAACCCACTGGTAGTGGAATCTCCACGGATCCTTTGAACTCTTCGAGGCCAATGACATCTTTTCCTTTCCCGAAAAAAATATTGCTTTAGATCATGAAGGAGACAGTACGAAAAAGTCTCACTAAATCATGATGGTTGATGCGACAAAAATATACTTGTTTAAAATTTATAAAGTTGACTCCGCTTTACAACTGTGCCAAAATCTTGATGTGGTATTTTATAAATAATAAAGTTAAGCTCTTAATGTCGGTATTCTACGCAAGTATACATATCATTATCAAGTAATATAAGACTTTCTATTTAAGTCCCAAATATCGATCCCACGAGGAAGGTTTAAATTTGAAATGATAAATTAACTAAGAAATTTATAGAATAAAATAAAATTACTGTTACTAATTTTAAATATTTCAGATACTATAAAAACTTAATTATTAACTACTAGCAGAATTTAAATGCAGAGTTTTAAAATAGTTACTATTAAACTAAGTCTATGTGTTGAAGCTTTCTTATATGAATAAGCATATTTCCCACTACAATGAGCTTTTTGGTGAAATGAGATGAGATAAATGGTTTAAATATGTATTGTGTCAAATATGAGTAATTTTAATTCTCTACCCTGATTCAGTTTATAGAAAATGATTGGCTAATCTTAGGTTTAGTTCCTAAATTCGTGGCTAGGCTAGGAGGATACTAGCTCCCACTCTAGAGCTCCCACTTCCCTACCTCTAAAGGTTAACTCTCGCTTTAGTTTTTGAACACTAAGAAAGAATTGAGGATTTTTAGTTTGTCACCCTAAAAGAACTCCAATTCTACACCCAAAAAAGTATATTTCCATATTTATTTGTACTTAATTCCATGAATGAAGCATTCCTTCATGGACTTAAATGTGATTCTTACTCTGCTGTAGAACTCATACTCCATTTTTTGGACCATATGTTTCACAACATATTTTAAGAATTCAATTGGCTAGATTGAAAAGTAAATTAAGAGCGGAGTTGAAAAACCATCACAATTTATTTTAAATTTTAAAATTGGCAAATCCAAATTATCTCTTCATTTCAACATATCTCAGAGTAGGGAGAAAGATAGAGGAAACTGCTCAGACTTCATAAGAAAGATACAATAAAACACAAATTTCATATATAAAAGGAAGTTCATACAATAATAATAAACAAATAACACTTATCTGAAACTCTTTCTCAAGGAAAATCCCTTGTAGCCTCTCTTAGGAAATGTAGGAAGAAGAAAACTCTCACTTCTCTTCCTTTCCAACACTTCTTAGAGAAGAATTCACACTTAAAATCACTAAAAAAATTCAAAATTATAAGGAAAATAACTAACTAATGGTGTGTAATGTAAAGTGGCAAGAAGGGCCGATGGATGGCTGAGAGAGATGAAGGGGAGTGACTTTTCTGATCAATTATGGCTCTGAATAGAGCATAGGGTCAGTTCTCCAATAGGTGCATCCAAAAAATTTTCTAAAAGCGTCCAAAATCATCGAATCTTCTAGAAACAAGTTTTGCACTGACACTGGCGTTGTCGGCGCCAGAGGCCATTTATTTTAGTCTGTCTTCTCTGTTAAACAGCGCCGTCGGCGCTGAACAATTTTTCAAATTCTCCAGTTTTACTCTAAATTTTATCTTTTTTTTCTTCCTTTTTGGTCCAAGTCCTAAAAACCAACAACTTGCAATAAAACAAAAAAAAACCTTCCATTAAAGTGCACTTCATAAAAAATGAGTATAAAATATGGATATAAAAATGCATATATTTTTGATGTATCAAAAACCCCCAAACTTAAATGTTACTTGTCCTTAAGTAACTCTTTTAATACATAAAAATATGACTCATGGAAAAAATTTTAACTTCTAGATTTCTATATTTAAGTCCACTAAATACAATAGTATAACTTAAAAACAATTTAAAATAACTCCAGTTAATACTAAATGCATAAGAATATCTAGCAATCAAGCCTAAGATTTCTGATTCTCTATTCTGTTCAAGAAAAATTACAAATTATTCATATTAAAGCCACTTAGAATATGCATATAAGAAAGAACTTCATGAAACTTTACTAGTAAATATGTTAATACTGAAATATAAGTTTAGAAAATGTAGCAAAGACTTCTTCTTTAAGTTGATTCAAGTGAAGCCAATTTTTAATTAGGCACCTCCTCAAGCTTCTTCTCACATCTTTTCTTTTCTTTTTTTTTTAGGATCATTTTCAATCCCTTTCTCTTTATTCTTTACTCTTTTCTTTTTCTTTTCTTTCTTGTTTTTTTATGTGAGGAATACTTTATCTGAATAGCCTTTAATGATTTTGAACTTCACTATCCTCTTCTTAAAATTTAAAACTTTTCACATTCCTTCACTTTATAAATTTATTTTAGATTTAAAGATTTTTCATAAAGTTTTATTCTTTTCTTCTTACATGAATCTCTAAGATTTTTAATACTTCAAAAATACAAATTCCTTTACTTAAAATAGAAAAACATATTCTTATTCTATCATACCAAATATCTTAATCTCTAAAATTAACCTTTATTATTTTAAAAAAAATTATTTAACTTTACTTTATATTTAGAAACATAGAAATATGTATCTAAAGTTATCCTCTAATACCAATGGTCATGTTAAATTTTAAAATATTTTGAAAATATAGCTATTTGAGGACAAATAAAATTAAGTTCTTTTCTTTAAAAAGAAAATTTTCGCTCGCCCCCCAAACTTAAATTTTTAAAAGATTTTGCATGTAAAACTGAAAAATAGGGTGAAAGAAAACATTTAATACATAATGAAAAGACATACATTTTGAATGTTCTGATTTGAAACTTAACTCTAAAATATTGCAGGTGCTAATACGAAAAGCTACAAGACTTAAAACATTAAATAACACATAATACATCTAAAAATTTGCTGAGAAAGAGTTAACTACAAATACATCTAACAAAATACTAAAAACTAACAACTTCCAATACTTTCATAAATCTAGTGTTCAAAACACAACGTACAATTAAAATAAAGTATCAAAGTCTACAAACAAACAGTCTCAACAAAAAAGTGCAACTAAGCATAAACTAAAAATAATCTAACTAACACATCACCAATCATCATCTTATTCTTCTTCCATCTCCAAATTATGCTGCTGATATGGAGTAAAAATAGGGTGAGTAGGAAACTGAACTGAGTGATCACCCCTCATGTATCTGACCATTGCATCATCATAAGTAGCATCATATTCAAATTTTTGTCTTATCAAATCACCATTGTGAGCATTTTTGGCCTCCATATTTTCCATTCTACTATCTATTCTCAAGATATCTCCCTGTTGAATCATCATCCGCTCCATAAGTTCCTAGATAGTAGGGGTACTAGAAGTACTTGAAGTAGAAGGAATATCCCTGGTCCCACTTCCAGATCTCCATCCAACATGAAATTCATAAGTATTTATTTTGGCATGCCCAATAGGTTTTAGAGGTTCAATCCTCTCCTCATCTACTCTAAAATTAATTCCTATCTATTCACATTGTGTAAAGGTCAGGGCAGGGCAAGCTAAACCACCAGTGGTGTCTCCCAAAGCCATAGATTGAGTGTTCCTATAAATAATAGAGCCTACATCTATCCTCATCTCCTGCTGGATACAAAAGTTCAAGATGGCTCTATCCTTGCTACCTCACTATGATGATTTGTTGGTATCATTCTTCCATAAATAAAATAATGTCAGGCCTTAGATACTAAATTTAACACAGAAAGAGGAAAGTTTACCTTAACACCATTCTTCACCTTCCAGGTTCCTCTTCCATTAGTAAGAAAAAAAATAACCTCATCCAAGGCCTCATTTGTAGCAAAAAAAGATTTGAACTGGAAGCTATACACATCTTCTAACTGATAAAATTCTTTAATCTTACTTGGAGTAAACTCCACCATTTTCTCTTGAACAAACACATAGTCTTTAGAAGTATCCTTGAAGTTAGCATAGAACTCCACTACTACACCAATAATTTCCTCGGCAATAAAGTAGCAAAAATTCTCCCATTGCCGAGCATTGATTAATCTCTCGGCTTCTCCTCTCGGATTTTTAAATCCTTGATCTGGAATCACTTTTTTAGTTGTAAGCAGACTATTGAAGCAAATATTGTCCTTGTAGTTGATAAACCTTTGATCATCAAAATCTACCTTTCTCTTTGCTTTGCTCATTCTAGGTGTCATGGTAAATCTACAAAAAAATTGATAAAATAAATTCCCGAAAATTCTGAAAATCATAATGTGGAATGTTTTAAAATTAAATCTACTAAGTAAGAGTTCTTCACCAAATGATTTTCTCAAAATCTTTCAAAAAAATCTCAAAATTTTGGATCTCGACAATGTAAGATACCTTGGTAAAAATTAAAAGTTTTGAGTTCAAAGTGTAGCTATTTCCTAGAGAAGATGAAATCTAAACTTTGTTTGCCTTAAAATTGCCTCAAATCCAAGCAATAGCAAGCCCTAGGTGCAAAAACAAAGGTTGAAGGTAACACAAAGGTTAAAAATGGCATTTTACTGTGAGAATCACAAATTTTAAGGGTGTTTGGGTTGGTTCGGGTCGAGGGCGCTGTCAGCGCCCATGCCGGCGCTAGTGGCAAAAAATGTTAATATTTTTATTTTTTTCAAATTTAAATTTTCTTTCAATTTAGTCCAAAGTCTATTTAGTCATTTTGAACACTAATTTTCATCTAAAAATAATTCATAAACAAGCATTTTCACAAACAACACTAAACTAACTTTTATATATGAAAATACACTTTTTTTCAAATACATTTTTCTAATCACACTTCCACATCCTTAAAGCAAACTAAATTATAATTCAGCCTCAAAATCAAACCACAACACTAGAACGCTGCCACAAAACTATACACAATCAAAGTAAATAGAGTTCTAAAGCAAAGTAAAGTAAATCAAATCCACACAATTACATTAAAAATAAAAGTATTTTATACTAATAGAGAGTCCAACTTCTTCAATTATTCTGCCTCATCTTCAGTACTTTCTCCTCCTCTAATATCTCCCATAGACTGATAATGAACATACAAATTGTAGAAGGGTTGGTACGAGAATTGATCAGTTAAATGTTCATCAATCCATCCATTTTTCTTAAACATCTGCACTAATCCTGCTTCAATTGTCGCAGAATGATCAAAGTTCTCCTTCATCCTCCAGTGTAGGTGTTAAAAAAGGTAGTTAAGATTTTCTATTGCTTTCATAGTACTCTGAAGTTCTCTTTCTATTTTCTTCATTTGCTTCTCCAAAGCTAATGAACTTTCAACTACTGGTGGCATCAATGGTGTTGAAGCATGTGATGAATGATCCAAAATAACATATAATGCTTCATTTACATTCCCTATATAATTGCCATCAATAGGAATCATGGGATCCCAAGTTAATAAAACTTTCTCCCAAATTTTATTTGGAACTTGAGATTGACTGCAAAGTAGGAAAATTGTGGAAGGATACCCCAGTCCATATATTGACCCATTCATAATAATACCCCTAATAGATTTGAAAATAATCAACCACACATCAATGGGTTTTTCCATTTAAATGTAACAGTTTGGAATGACACTTTCTCTTGTAACTATACTAATCTTCATGGTAAGGAGTAATTTTGTAGATATGAAGAAATGCCATTATTTTGATATTGGATTAAGTAGTGAAGCAGAGAAACTAATGTATCCCTCATCTCTGACTTCCCAATTATCATTTTCATCCGTCAGAAAATTATTTACATCTTGCATCATATCTCTCATCGGGATAAAATTTGTATAATGACAGATTGGAACATTTTCTATCATATACAAATCATTAATCTGAGCAGGAGTAAATGACACAGCCTTACCTTGAATGAAGACGAGTCATTGGGTAATTCCATATAAGTTAGCATAGAAGTCCTTTACCACAGGTACTACAACTACAACGGTAGTGTAATACAGAACTTCTCACATTTTTGCATAATAATTTTCTCAATCTGTGAATTTGTATTACTTAATCCATGATTGACAAAGCCTCTCTCCTTGATAAGTCTCTTCTTTATGATGAATTTATCATATAATTTTTGCACTTCAAAACTGATAAACTTTCTATTTGAAAACACCATAACTTAAAGTATTTCTGGAATTTGAAACCATGGAATTCAAAATTAGGAAGTTTCTGGATGTCCAAGGCTGTTTTTAGGACTTTAAAAACACTTCTCGATGGTTATTGAGGAGCAAAATCCCACCAAATTTTCCTGAATTTGTTCTAAACACCGTCGGTGCAGAGGTAAATTCGCATCTTTTAATGTTTTTGTTCAATTTGATTCCAAATTTTCCTCCAATACCAATATTTTTCTTAATTTATGATATTTTAAATTGTGTAGGATTCAAAAAATACTATTATTTCCTAATACATAATACACTTATTAAACAAAATAGTAATATATAGATATATAGATCTATATATGGGTTGCCTCCCACGAAGCACGTGGTTTAACGTCGTCAACCCGATGTACCATTGTTTAGTTGAGTTGACTTAACCTTAAAATTTATTTAAGTTGTGGTATGTGTCCTTCATAATAATGTTTCAATCGATGCCCATTAAATTTAAATATTTTTCCAATTTTAGGATCTTTAATAATATGAGTTCCATAATGATAGACTTTAATCACTTTAAATGGTCCTAGCCATCTAGATTTCAGTTTTCCTAGAAACAATCTCAATCTTGTATTATATAATAAAACTTCTTGTTCAAGTTCAAACTTCTTTTTAATAATCTTTCGATAATGCCATAATTTTATTTTCTCTTTATAGATTTTTGCTTTATCATATGCTTCATTTCTAATCTCCTCAAGTTCATTGAGTTGCAATAATCTTTTCTCACCAGCATCTTTTAGATTAAAATTAAATTTCTTAATAGGCCAAAATGTTTTATGCTCCAATTTTACTGGTAAGTGGCATGTTTTTCCAAAAATAAGTCTATATGGGGACATTCTTATAGTTGTTTTATAAGCAGTTCTATATGCCCATAATGCAATATCTAATCTAGCAGACCAATCCAATTTATGGGGATTTACAACTTTTTCTAAAATTCATTTTATTTCACGATTTGATATTTCTGTTAGTTTGCTAGTCTAAGGATGATAAGCAGTAGAGAATCTTTGTATATTATCATAATTTTAATTAATTTTTCAATTCTCTTATTTCTAAAATGCGATCCCCCATCAAATATTTACTCTCGATATTCCATATATTATAAAAATATTTTTATTTAAAAATTTAGAAACACTTCGAGCAGCACATTTTGGTACAACAATAGCTTTAATTCATTTGGACATAATAAACAACAAGTAATATATATATATATATATATATATATATATATATATATATATATATATATATATATATATATATATATATATATATATATATATATATATATATATATATATATATATATAAGTTTCCAAATGAATGCATAAATAGTCCCATAAAATATAATCCCCACACATTAAAAATTTTAACTTCCGAATGAGTAATTTAGAGGCATTTCATTTCTTCTACAAATATTTCCTACTCGCTGACATCGATCACATGTTTTAATATATTCATTAACATCTCTAAAAAGAGTATACCAATAAAATCCAGTTTGCAAAATTTTATATGTATTTATATTTGTTCTATAATATCCTCTAAATTCAGAATTATGACATCTTTCAATTTTTGTTGAGTTTCTTCATACGACACACAACTTCTAATAATTAGAGATTTACATTGTTTATATAAATATGATTGATCCCAAAAATAAAATTTTGAATTATATATAAATTTCTTTAATTGTTGATTCTTAATATCAGGTGGTAGAATATCACTTACAATATAATTTAATCTATTGACATACCACGATGTATTAATTTCATCAATATTATATAATTTTTCATCAAAGAAATTTTCTAAAATTTCATCTGCAAAATTAGTTCATATTTTTTTTTCTAGTCTAGAAAAATGATCAGCTATTTGATTATCATTTCCCTTTCTATCAACTACAATAAAATCAAACTCTTGCAATAGAATTATCCATCTAATTAATCTTGGTTTAACATCCTTCTTTTGCATTAAGATTTGATAGTAGAATGATTTGTATTCACTATACATTTGGTTCCAATCAAGTAAGGCCTAAATTTATCAAAGGCATAAAAAATAGCTAATAACTCTCTTTGAGTAGTAGTGTAGTTAATTTGAGCATTATTTAGAGTTTTACTAGCATAATATTTTACTTTAAAAACTTTGTTGTGCTTTTGTCCTAAAACAGTTCCTATAGCATAATCACTAGCATCGCACATTATTTTAAATGGTTTCTCCCAATCAGGTGGGACTATTATAGGTGCACTGATTAATTTCTCTTTCAATAATTCAAATTATTTAATGCATTCCTCATTAAAATCAAATTTTGTATCTTTTTCTAAAAGTTGGCATAATGACTTAGTTATTTTTGAAAAATTTTATATGTAACGCCTATAGAAACCAACATGTCCTAGAAAACTTCTTACACGTCTGACCGTAGTCGGTGGTGGTAACGTTTCAATAACTTGAACTTTTGCAGGATCTACTTCCATGCCACTTTCAAAAATTTTATGCCAAAGTTAAATTCTTCCTGCAACCATAAATTGACTTTTTTCCAATTTAGTACTATGTTGGTTTTTTCACATAATTCCAGAACTTTTTCTAAATTATTTAAGCATAATTCAAATGAAGTCCCAAACACAGAGAAATCATCCATAAATACTTCCATTCCATGTTCAATCAAATTACTAAATATTGACATGATAAATCTTTGAAATGTCGCAGGTGCATTGCATAGTCCAAAAGGCATTCGACAAAAAGCAAATTTTTCGTAAGGGCTTGTAAATGTTTTCTTCTCTTGATCCTCAGGAGCAATTAGAATTTGTTGATAATTGGTATATCCATCTAAAAAGAATTAATATTTATTTTTAGCCAATCTATCCAACATTTGGTCTAAAAAGGGTAAAGGAAAGTGATCTTTCCTGGTGACAATGTTTAATTTTCTATAGTCTATACAAATTGGCTAACTAGTAACTTTTCTTATTGGAAATAATTCATTTTTCTCATTTACTTCAACAGTCACTCCTCCTTTCTTTGGAACACTTTGAATTGGGCTTACCCAAGCACTGTCTGAAATAGGATATATAATTCCATCATCTAACCATTTTAAAATTTCTTTTTTAACAACTTCTTTCATTATTGGGTTTAATCTCCTTTGAGGATCAGCTTTAGGTTTATATCATTCATCGAATAGAATTCTGTGCATAAAAAATGAAAGACTAATTCCCTTAATATCTGCTAAAGTCCATCCAAAAGCCCTTTTTAACATTTCTATTAATTTTTGTTCTTGAATATCAGTTAACTCAGAAGATACAATAACAGGAATGTCGATGAATGTCCTAAAAACATATTATTTAAATGGGTAGGTAATACTTTCAGTTCAAGTGCAGGTGGTTTAATACTTGAAGGAATGAGATTTTTATTATCATGTTCCAACAAATCTAAAGTTTCAAATTTATCCTGAATATAATCTAAATTTTCTTCTTTGATTTCATCCTCATTTTCAATAAATTCTTCTTGCCTTAATTTTTCTTCAAACTCTTTCTTAAATTGCTCATTACTTAGATAATTAATAACTTCCATTCTAAAACATTCATTACCTTTTTTCTATTGCAGGATATTTCATAGCTTTTGCAATATTAAATGTTATTATTGATCATTAACTCTCATTATTAATTCTCTTTTTTGCTGATCTATCAGAACTCTCCCTGTTACAATAAATGGTCTCCCCAAAATAATAGGGATCTCTTTATCTTCCTCCATATCTAATACTGTAGAGTCTACAAGAAAAATAAATTTATCCACATATACTAATACATCTTCTATAACTCCTTTAGAATAAGTTATTGATCGATCAACTAACTGAAGAGTTACAGTAGTAGGGGAAATCTCTCTTAAATCTAAATGTTTAAAAATAGATAAAGACATAAGATTGATACTCGCTCCTAAATCACATAAGGCATTTTCATGAAAATTTTCAATAATTACACAAAGTATTGTAAAACTACCAGGATCTTTTAATTTTTTAGGAAGCTTCTTTTGAATAATAGCGCTACACTCTTCAATAAGTGCACCGGTCTCATGATCTGCAAACTTCTTTTTCTTGTCTAGAATATCTTTCATAAATTTCACATAATTTTGCATTTGTTCCACCTCAATGAAAGGAATGTTTATCATTAATTTTGTAAGGATTTCCAAAAAATTTTGTAAATTATTTGTCTTTATTCTTCTGCTTCAGTCTTTGAAGAAACAAAGGTAATGGTTTTTCTAAGGGAACTTGTGTTTATTCATTTTCATTATGTTAACTTTCAATCTCTTCCTTCTCCTCATCAACTTTAGTTTGTCTTTGGATTCTTGTTTCAACTTCTTTTCTACATAGTAAATGAATGGTTTTAATTTGTTCTTTATTTTAATCTTTGGGACTAACTTCCACAGTACTCGATAGATTTCCTGAAGGTTTGTTACTAAGTGTAGTAGCAATATGTCGTAATTGATTTTCAATATTTCTAATAGTAACCCGTTGAATTTGTATTTGATTTCCCACATTCAACATTACCTCTTCCATTGTTAACTTCTTCTCCTTAACTTGTGGGTTAGGGTTAGAGTTAAACCTAAGAAAATAATAAGGTTGATAATTAGGATTTCCTTGGTTATTTAAATTTCCTGAGGGGTTCATTGAATTATTATAGTTATTCCTACTAAAATTGGGGTAATTTTCCATCCAGAGTTGTAATAGTTAGAAAAGGGATTATTATTTTGATTATTAATACAATTCAAAGTTTCATAAGATGATTGAGTATCAATTATCTGTCATAACAAATTTTCCTCTAATACTGGTGGTATTTGAGAATAATTCACTCCAATTTGATCAATCTTTTTTGATATAGCAGCAACTTGAGATGCTAAAATAGACATTGCATCAAAGTCATGAATACTAGTTACTCTCTTAGGATTTACCCATTCATAGGGCCATTGGAAATTGTTAGTAGCCATTTCTTCTATTAAAGAGTATGCTTCATCAAAAGGTTTTCAGATTGGTGATCCACCTGCAGTAGCATCTATAATAGATCTAAGTGATCCCACTAATCCATTGTAAAAAGTTTAAATTATTAACCAATCTGGTAAAGCATGGTGTGGAAATTTTCTAACAAAATCCGTAAATCTTTCCAAGGCTTCATATATCCATTCCCCTTCAATCTGACAAAAAGATGTAATAGCGTTTCTAAGCTTAGTGGTTTCTTAGGGTGGAAAATATTTAACAAGAATTTTTGTGATAGTTCTCCCTAAGTTCTAATAGATCCATGTGCTAATGAATTTAACAAAACTTTAGCTTTATCCCAAAATAAAAATGGAAAAGTCTAAGCATAACTGCATCATTAGACACTTCGTTATATTTAAAAGTAGCACAAATTTCAAGAAAACTAGCAAGATCTAAGTTAGGATCTTCAATAGGAGTTCTTCCAAATTGATTGTTTTGTACCATTTGGATAATAACATGTTTAAACTCAAATAAATTAGCAACAACATCAGGATTTTAAATAGTTAAGTGAAGTTCATCTACTGTTGGATTAGCATAATCTTTTAAAGGTCTTTGTCAATTTTCATTTATTTGATTATCTAAGTTATTTAATTTTTAATTTCTTTTTGTTGTTTTTCAAAATTTTCTAATAGTACGTTCTAATTTTGAATCGTAAGGTACTAAACCTTCAGATCCAATATTTCACATAAACAAATATAATAAGCAAAGAAAAATTTCTTAAAAATACTCTTAAATATATAGTTATATATATATTTTTATTTTTGATTTTATATTTTGTATACTTTTATCTCTAAATTTTCTAATTTACCAAATTTATTTAATTTACCGTTACCTTCCCCAGCAACGACACCAAAAACTTGATGCGATGAAAATATAGTTGTGTAAAATTTATAAAGTTGACTCCGCTTTACAACGGTGCCAAAGTCTTGATGTTGTATTCTATAAATAATAAAGTTAAGCTCTTAAGGTCGGTATTCTACGTAAGTATACGTATTATTATCAAGTATTATAAGACTTTCTATTTAAGTCCCAAATATCGATCCCACGAGGAAAGTTTAAATTTGAAATGATAAATTAATTAGGAAATTTACAAAATTGTCACTAATTTTGAATGTTTAAGATACTAGAAAAGCTAAATTATTAACTACTAGCAGAATTTTAATGCAGAGCTTTAAAATAGTAACTACTAAACTATATTTATGTGATGAAGTTTTCTTATATGAAAAAGCATCTTTCCCACTATAATAAGATAAATGGTTTAAATTTTTATTGTGCCAAATAGGAATAATTTTAATTCTCTACCTTGATTTAGTGTTATAGAAAATCATTGGCTAATCTTAGGTTTAGTCCTTAAATCTGTGGCTAGGTGATCCCATGACTGTTTATATGCAATAGTATAACAATATCTTTAATGGTATTTTTCACTTAGGTTTCCTTACTTTGCATTAGAACCAAAAACTTGATCCTAAAGAAAATAAGAATTTAACTTTTTAATTTATATATATATTGGGATACTACGCAAGTATATGTATCATTATCAAGTAATATATGATTTTTTCATTAAGACCTGAATATCGAACCCACATGGAAAGTTAGCAACATGCACTGCTGATCAACAAAACTTATATTTTAAAAAGACAATTACTTAAACTATAGATATTTTCACAGTAGGTAAAATTCAATTCTTTTTAGTATTTTTGATATTTTGACAAAATAGTAACAACTTCTAAAGATAACTTGAGTTTTTGTAAAAGAAAAGTAAAAATATCTTTCTGCTTATCATGAATCAATAATAAGTATAGGAATTCAGTTGTGGAAGTATGCAAATTGTGTCGTGCTTAATAGGATCAATAATATTCTTTACCCTTACTAGAGATGCTATAAAGAACATTAACTAATTTAAAGTTTGAATAGTTCTAAAGACCAACTAAGCAAGGAAGATACTAGCTCTCACTCTAGAGTTCCCTCGATTCCCTCCACATGGGGGCTAACATCTCGCATCAAAACCTAAAACAATAAACCAAGTTGGGGGCTTTAGCCTGTCACTCTATAGTCCTCTAACTCTACACCCTTCAAAGATTATTTCCGTATTTATTTGCACAAAATCATATGAATTACATTCTCATTCATACAACCTCAGTGATTCTTTCTAATTGTTGACTGAGATAATACCATCTCGGTTCTTACATGTTTTCACAACAAATTTTAACATCAAGATGTGCCAGATTAAGAAGTAAATGAAGTACATAGATTTAAATTATAACAACTTCTTCCAACATTAAAGATCAATACTCTCCAGAATTTCCATCCAACACTTTAATCACTTATAATTTTAGTGAGAAAGATAAAGAAAACTACTCAGAATCCATGGAGAAAACAAAGCCACACTTTAGTTTAAAAGTAGAAATCATCGTCAAACCAACAAGAAGTCTCGATTAAAACCAAAAGTAGTTTAAAAATAAAAGATAAAAACCTATCTCAAATCCTCAACCAAACTCTTGAAGTTCCTTTGAATCTCCTCTCTTTTACAACACTTTTAACTCTCATAATAAAACTAAAAATAAAAAAATGATAAAGTAAATTTGCGATGCCTGAAAATCTCTCCAAAACTACCTCTCAAAACTCCCCCTTTACAACACTTTTTAGAACTTTCAAGCATGCTTGAAAAATTCTCAACTTCCTTCTTTTAAAAATCTCCAAGAGGTGCCTTGATAACTCTTCAAAATGTGTCCCAATTCGATGCACTCTCCGAATGATGCCTCCTTTCACAAGTCATCTAACCATATTTTTGTTTCTAAAGGCCATAACCACCCTCTTTTGTCAATAGGTGCCTCAAATGTCCCTTTAAAATTCAGCAAAATAAAGTAAACCATCACATAACTGCCTCTGACACTTAAGCGTGGGGCCTCTGGCGCTTAGGCGTAGTTGCCTTTATTTCACCGGCCCTTAAGTGTCAGATCTGGCGCTTAGGCGCCAAAACTCTTTTGCACCAATTTCAAGTTTTTGCTCCAAATTTGATCCTTTTTCACTCTTTTTAGCATTTTTCACCTTTTTACTTGTACCTGAAAGAAAAACACACAAATACCTTCCATTAAAGCTCAATTTCTCAAAAAAATAGATATAAAAATGTGTTTAAAAGCACTATATTTTAGGTGCATAAATCCCCCAAACTTAAAATGTTACTTGTCCTCAAGTGACACTTCAATCCTTAAAAACCATATAAGTATGATATGTATATGAGTTTCTGTAGGAGTTACTAAAATTTAGATTTAGAAATATAGTAGTCTAATTTAGAAAAGATTTTTCATAAATGAGACTAACTTAAAGTTTAGAAATTTTTAATGTTAAGAAATATGAAAATATGAGTTCCTATCTAATTAAAAAATGTTGTAAATTTTCCAAATTTAGAATTTAGTGCTTTTATTATCTCTACTTAAAAAAAATTATTAAAAATAAATTTACTTACCATAGTATATCCCTAAGCTTAAGTGTTTCTTAAGTCTTATACTTTAAAAAAGATCAAATGTGGAACCAATTTTTGATTAGTCACTAATCTTCAAGCTTCTCCTCCTTCACATATATATTTTTTTCTATTCTTTTTCTTTTCTTTTACTTTTTCTTTTTTTTCTTTCGTTTTTCTTTTATTATTTTCTTTTTGTTTTTCTTTTTTAGGCAAGGATTACTATATATGGATAGACCTTTAATGGTTTTGAATTCCACTTCTCCTTTCCTAAAGAAAAGTCCTGATATAAATCTTTTACTTATAAATTTAATAATAGTTTTTAAAATTATTTTTTTTTAAAAAAATTGAATTATTAAAAATAAAAGTCTAAATTTCTAAATTCTTCAAAAATAAAATTTTTGTTACTAAAGATAGTTATACTATATTTAACATTTTCTTCACTAAAAATTTTTAATTGAAAATTTTTTTTCATAACTCAGAATTTTAACCAAATTTTCTTACTTATTTCTATAATCAAATTTTACATCGCTAATATAACTTCATATACATGATCATTTTTTTAAAATCAAATTCACTTGTAGAACATTTGAGAAAAAATAAAATTCAAGTTTTAAAAATATCTTTCATCCCCCTCAAACTTAAATTTTTAACAAGATTAAACATTTGAGTATCATATATTTATAAGCAGGAACAAAAATCTAAATAACATGCTTACAAGAATTTTTATACCCAAATTATACAAGTATAAAACTAAAAATAGGAGTAAAATTAATTTTTTATTAATTTTTTATCATTTTCATTTCAATTCAACTTATAGAGATTCAATAGACTTCTAAGTAGCGGGTACAAACATTAAAACAAACTAACACACTAACTTCGATTTCCAGTTTCAACATAAAAATAAACACGCTAACAAGATAAAAGAAAAGTACAGGGTAGCATTTTTTTGAGATTAAAGTTTAAAACTAAAGTTAGTAAGATTTTTAACTTTTCACAAGACATAGAAATAAGTTCAGTCCTAACTAACTAAAACACAATAATCAACACACCACAACAATTACTACCCTATAATTTAAAATAAAATACTAACAAACAAAAACATCACAATAACTATCAAACAAAAGTCCAACACATCACATAGTCTAAACGGGCACACAAATACAAATGTAGTAGGTCCAAACTTACATAGTCCAACACATATTACAAACATTTAGTCCTCCTCCTCATCATCATTAGAATCACAGCTATTCCAGACATTTGTAGACTCATACTCAGGTTATCTATGATATGGAGGAAATTGCACTCCTTAGTTACCCCTAGTGAGGTTTTCCAAAGATGAATGAAATTTCTCCTCATAATCACTTTTCCTTCTATTATACCCATCAATATGATCTACAAAGCTTTCTAAATTTTGTACCTTATCTGCGGTATAATTGATATTGTCTGTCATCCTCTGCAATAATTGATTTTGAGTTTCAGTAGACTCACCTCTAGACGTAGAAGCTCGTGAGGTCGATGTTCTAGACATAGATGCAGCAGAGGTAGAAGCAACAAATGTTGCAATTCCATAAATCCTTGAAAATCCTCCTCTCAGCTAAAAATAGAATGCTTCGATTATGACTTTGCATTAACACTTGTAATTGGCTTTAGAGGCAACTATACTTCCTTTTAGCTATCATATCTCACTCCAGCATGCTCACATAAAGAAAAGATTAAGGAAGCAAATCCCAAACTTGTAGTAGTAACGACAGTGGCAGAACTGATGATAGTCTGATAAATCAAAGCTCCAATATTGTTGAGCTTGCCTTCTTAAATACAATAGTTCAACGTAACTGTCTCTTTGGTAACTTTACTGAGATGATTTGTTGGTAATAGACAAGCTGAATAAAATAATGCCACGCCTTTGAAGGTGCACTTAACTTCGAGGTGGAAAAATTGACTCTTCTCTCATTTGTGATTTTCTAGAGCCCTCTTCCAACTGTCAAATAAGAAATAATCTCATCTACATTTGTCTTATTAGGACTATAATTCACATAAAAACACAAAGTATCAGGTGTTAGGTGGTAAAATATATTGATTACCTCTGGTGAAAAAGATACCAATTTTCCTCTAACCATGACTTGATCATCTTCAGCCTCGGGTAGGTTTGCATAAAACTCTCTAACTACAGAAATAATAGCCATAGTAAAAAAATAATAGAATCGTTCCCATTGTTGGCGAACGATCAGATCTTCTACAAATCCACCTGGATTCTTGAAATATTGCTCCCGGATAAGTTTTCGTGATTGCAAAGCATCACTACACCTATCTTGAGCTTTCAAACTCACAAACTTGCTCGAATCAAAGGGGCTTTTTTCCTTTACTCCCCTCCATTCTTTGTGTCATTCTACAAATTTCGTAAAATTCTACAATAACTTCAAAAATCAAGTCTAATCTACTAAACTTAACTTCTATAAGCATAAACTACACTTTATATGCAATTTCATAGATTTTTATTCATTTTTCACCATGAATAACAATTTTCGAGTTTCTTTAATGTACTCAAAAGACATGGTGAAAATCTAAAATTTTTACATAAAAGTGAAGCTCTTACCTCAAGAAATCTAAATCTAGCAAATTTTGCTCAATTCCACAAAAAAATCTCCATGGAATAACTTGCCCTAGACTTCTAAATCGCAAACTTGAAAGGTTGAAGGTGTGGCGAGAGTAAAAATGGCAATTTTTGGGGTTATTTTTCACTTTTAAGCATTCGCGAACTAGTTTTCGTGAACCGGCGCTTAAGCGAGGACAAGTGGTGCTTAGGCGTCTGCCTCTCGGTTTACATCTTGCTTAAGCGCGAGAATGTGGCGCTTAGGCGCCAATACACAATTTATGATATTTTTAAACTTAAATAAAATGCACTATAAGCCTAAGTATACCACCCTTAAATGGTCTCATAACTCTTAAATGACTATTTTCCTCTCCCTTAATTCTCCTCTCTCTCAAAATTCTCCAATATAACTAATTTGATTCGAGGCTAAAATAACACTAAATTTTCACACAATCAAACATATACATTCATTTGCAAACTAGTACAAGTAGATATAACACTTAATTCTCACTTCAAATAGTATCAGATGAGAAAATCTTCTAAATACAAACACTGAAAAACTAACGGAAACTTGAAAAATAATATTTAACACTTAACACTTAACACATTAAAAAATGACTCCTAACAAACAAACTTTAACACTGAACTTAATTCTATTCTTCATTTGTTGGGACAAACTCTAGTCTTTCATTAGCCTCTCTTAGGGCAATCAAAATATAAAGTTGATAAAATGGATGGTGGTGACAAGATCTGATACTATCTTCTTCAATCTATTTCTGCTTAAGATACATCTCCTTATCTTCTATATAACTAGTATGGCTAAATTGCATTTTAAATTTCCATCCACTATGCTCTAGATGTGCATGAATCTCAATTACTTTGTCTCAAGTAAAGCCATGATAGTCTCAATTTTGTTGATCTTTTCAATATTCCTTCAATACTAACAGCTAAGAAACTGTTATACATCTCTTGTGCACTTTGACTAATGAATCTTTTCCTCATGGTCTCTTCCTTCTTCAAATCCATCTCCCATGGAGACATCCTCTCAAAATCTCTCTCACTTAGAATTTTAGGGTTAAAAATGATCTTGGGTGAAATTCTTTCACAAAACCCTTCTATTTATAAGCCTAAATCCCTCTAGTAACTCCTAGACACGTCTTAAAACAACCTTGGCCATTTTAGTCAACCAATTGGTGGTTAAACCTTCTAGAATACAAATTTTGCAGATGGGTTTTAACCCCCGCGCTTAAGCGCCAGTCTCAATTTTGCACCAGTCAACTCAATGTCCAGATTCTCATTTAAGCATGTCTAGATCACTAAATAAAGTCTTAAAATCATTACTAACACATAATAATCTAAAAAATACTCCCCAAATTTTCTTAATCACACATAAACAACAATCAAAGCAAAACACACTGATAACTATGGGTTTCCCCCCACAAAGCGCTTGATTTAACGTCGTCAGCCCGATGTAACCAATGATTATTCTGTTTGACCCAAAATCATTCGATCATTAAATTTATGTTGATCCATTACTAAATATGGTTTTAGTCTCTGATCATTCACTTTAAATACTTTCTCAGTTTTAGGATCTTTGATATCCACAACTCCATAAGGATAAACTTTTATCACAACAAATGGGCCCATCCACTTAAACTTAAGTTTGCCTGGAAATAATCTTAACCTTGCATTATATAGCAAAACTTGTTGCTCTTGCTCAAAATTTTTAGTAAGAATCCTTTGATCATGCCACATCTTCATCTTTTCTTTGTAAATCTTAGCACTCTCATAAGATTCATTTCTCATCTCTTCAAGCTCATTTAATTGCAAAAATATTTTCTCAATAGCATCTTTTAAATTATAATTGAACTCTTTAATCATCCAATATGCTTTATGGTGAAGTTTAATTAGTAAGTGACAAGCTTTCCCAACTATTAGCATATATAGGGACATTCCTACAGGAGTTCTGTATGCAGTCCTATAAGCCCACAAAACATAGTCAAGTTTGACTGACCAATCGATTTTTTTTGGATTCACACATTTTTCCATAATTCTTTTAATTTTCTGATTAGATAATTCAGCCAAACCAATTGTCTGAGGATGATGAGTACTAGCAATTCTATGGTTTATATGATATTTCCTTAATAATTTCTCCATTATGGCATTTCTGAAATGACCTTTCCCATCAATTATGATAACTCTCGACATCTCAAATCTATAAAATATGTTTGTTTTCAAAAATTTTGCAAGAATTTGAGCATCACATCGAGGTAAAGCATCAACTTCTATCCATTTGGATACATAGTCTACTGCTAACAGTATATGTAAAATTTTGAAAGATGGTATAAATGTCCCATAAAATCTTATCCCTAGACATCAAATATTTCAACTTCTAACATATAATTGAGGGCCATCTCATTTCTTCTAGAAATATTGCCTAGTCGTTGACATCTATCACAAGTTTTAATAAAAGCATTAACATTTCTAAAGATAGTAGGACAATAGAATCCAGATTGTAAAATTTTGTATGATGTTTTATCAACACCAACATGTCCCTCAAAATCAGAATTATGAAATTTTTGGATAATTTCATAAGCTTCTTCTAAAGGTACACATCATTGAATAATAAGATCCTTTCCTTGTTTATATAAAAATGGGTCATCCTAAAAATAAGTCTTAGATATAGAAATAAATTTCTTCTTGTGTTGGTATGTCATTTCATAGGGTATAATATCGCTAACAAGAAAGTTCACAATGTTGGCATACCACGGAACATGCCTCTCATTAATATTGAACAGTTTTTCATCTAGAAAATGTTCATTAATTTCTTTTTCAAAATAGAGTGGTTTTTTTAACTCAAGCCCGGACAAATGATCAGAAATTTAATTTTTAATCCCCTTCCTATCTACTATTTTAAAGTCAAACTCTTGCAAAAGAGGAATCCATCTTATAAGTCTTGGTTTAGCATCCGTCTTTTTCATTAACTACTTAATAATAGAATGATTTGTATGCACTACACAATGAGACCCAATTAAATATGATCTAAATTTATCCTAAGTATATACTATTGCTAATAACTCTTTTTTAGTTTTTGTATAATTATTGTAAGTTTCATTAAGAGTTTTACTAGCATAGTAAATTACTTTAAAAATTTTATCATATCTTTGTCCTAAAATAGCTCCAATAGCAAAATCACTAGCATCACACATATGTTCAAAATGTTTTCCCTAATCTGGTGAAACTATGGTGTAGTGACTAATTTTTCTTTTAATAACTCAAAAGCTCTTAGGCACTCTTCATCAAAATTGAAAATTGAAGCTATCTCTAGTAAATGGCATAAAGGCTTAGCAATTTTTGAAAAGTCTTTAATATATCGCTTGTAGAATCCAGCATGTCCTAAAAAACTCCTAATTTCCCTTACATTTGTTGGATAAGGTAAATTAGTTACCACTTAAATTTTAGCAGGATCTACTTCCATACAAATTTTTTATATTTGGTGTCCTAATACAATTCCTCCTACTACCATAAATTGACATTTTTCCCAATTAATGACTAAAATTGTTTCTTCACAGCGCTTAAGAACTTTTGATAAATGTTCTAAATATGAGTCAAATGAAGTTCCAAACACTAAAAAATCATCCATAATTAATTCAATCCCTTTTTCAATTAAATAAAAAAAAATTGTCATCATACGTCTTTGAAGGGCATTACATAAACCAAAGGGCATTCTTCTCAAAGCAAATGTATCATACAAGCTAGTAAAAGTTATTTTCTCTTGATCCTCATGAGTTATTTGTATTTGGTGATAACCAGTATATCCATCAAGAAAATAAAATTATTTATGCCCAGCTAGTTTATCCAGCATTTGATCGAGAAAGGTTAGTGGAAAATGATCTTTTATAGTGGAAAATTTTAATTTTCTATAATTAATGCAAAATCGACACCCTGTGACTTGTATAGTAGGTATTAACCAATTATGTTCATTCATGGTCACAAGTACTCCTCCTTTCTTATAAACATAGTGAATTGGACTAACCCTTGCACTATCTGAAATAGGGTAGATAATTCTAGCATCTAAAAACTTAAAAATTTCTTTCTTTACTACTTCTTTTGTAACATGATTCAATCTCTTTTAAGGATCAGCCTTGGGCTTGCAGTTCTCTTCCATATAAATTCTATGCATACAAATTGAAGGACTAATTCCTTTAATATCAGCTATTGTCCATCCAAAGGCATTCTTAAAATTTTTCAAAAGTTTCATCAAATTTTCTTCTTCTTCCATCATTAACTTTGAGGAAATTAAAACTAGTAAGGTAGATGAATCTCTTAAAAAGACATATTTTAAATAATCAGGAAGTAATTTCAACTCAAGTTCTTGGATATTTTTTTATCGATGGAAAAAATGATTTATCTTTTTCTATTGTGTCCAAAATTTCAAAACTTTCTCAAACATAGTTTAAATCTTCTTTAAAAAGATCTTCACATTGATCTAATTCCTCTTATTGCTCGTGTTACAAATCTTTTACTTCATATTTTTCTTCATAGTTAGTTTTGAAATGACATTCACTCAGATGTCTTATAACATCCATTATATAACATTCATCATCTTTACATTTTGTAGGATTCTTCATTGATCTTGAAAGGTTAAAAGTAACAGTTTGATCATTAGCGTGCATTGTTCAGTCAAACAAATTTACTAAACTCAACTCAATGAGTTCCATACTTTCATTTAGACCACGGGAATTCTTGTTAGAAACAGTAATTTACCTCCTCTGAGGGATTTCCGATCATCTGATAGAGACATTTTAATTTCGTTTTAATTTTTTTTTTGTGATGTTTGTGATTAAATTTTGAGTTGTCTTATATTTTGAATGTTGTAGCGGTAAATTTTATCTTGATTGATTTTTAGTTTTGATTTTGGTTCTACGACTATCCTAGCAGTTTTGGTTTTCATACATGGTGACATTGTTGTTTAACATGCAAGCTTAAGGCAAGAAGTACAAAAAAGTAAATGTAATAATTTAAAAGTGTACCTGTCGATTCTTCTCGTTCCTCCACCTGAAAGGTTAGTATTTGCAAGGCATGTATATAGTTTTGCAGGGGATTTAAATTGCAGGAGTAAATGAATGTTTAGCTACCAAACTCAAATTTATGACTTTATTGAATCTCAGAAGATCCTAGTGGTTGGTTTTAGAACAAAAATATGGAAAGTCCAATTTGCCCTTCAAAATGACCATTAGATTTCAAAATGCTCGAAGCATGACCTTGGGCCACTTTGAAGATCTCTTGAAATATTCTCAGTTCTTTTTGAACTTATCATATTGTTCCATTAATCATCTGAGGTTGAAGTGTGACTACCCCGTTGCTCAGTGAAGCTTGATAATTTAATTATCCAAAGGATAAGATACCCAATTAATAAATTGATGTTTCATTCAAAAGCTATGTTAGTGTGTGCCCCAAAGGCAAGTTTAAGTCATTTAAGTTTATGGTTCTTATAATTAAGGTCAGACCTGTAGTGTTTAAAGATGTTAATTTAATTTTCAATCATGTTATCTTCTAAATCTAATCAATTGAGTGTAGACATCGAGCTTATGTCACTACTAAGGCCTTAACAATCATGATAGGTTGAATGGTAATTATCAAAATTTTTATTTAAGCGATATGCATTCTTATCAAATGATCACATCAACCTCAACTTTGGGCTTAAGAAAAGTAAACTATCATCTTTCTAGCTTAAGCCCATCACTTAAGAACCATTTGATCTTAATTAACTTCCAAGTCATGAAGATTAGGAGAATTATGATTTTGTTGATATTGTGCAAAGGTGGTGAGTGAGTTTCTACCTTTTAATCCAATTGTGTTTCAATCATCCAAGCATGCTCATTAAGATCATAATTTCCCACTTTCCCTTGGTTAATCCTAAATTTTGATTAAGAACCAAAATCTAAAATGACTATTTTTCCCTTATGGTACTCTACTTCATAACTCATTAAACACAACTCAAATGACTTGAGCATTCAGAGTGGCAAATCCATGAGTTAATTGAAACATCAGAGGATAATAATGTGGTTTTTCTTTTGTGTTTTTTTTAAATAATTATTTAAATTCACGAAGTAGGGTTTTTAAAATTGATTTATTTAACTATCCAAAATAAAGTTTTTATTTATGAGAAAATTATTAGAGGTTTTCTTAGGTTAGAGAAACACTTAAGCAAAATTTCATGATTTTTTTTAATTAAATTTTCATTATTATTATTTAATTTGGATCAATTTCAATGATTTAATTAAATAGAAAATAATGTGTTAATTACCAAAATTATTTTTTATATTTTTATTAGACTTCTTTGAGTTTAGAAAACTCATAGAATCAAATTTTGTTTTTTTATGATTTCCAATTTATTTATTATAATTATTTTAATGAGAAAATAAGGAAAATTCACTTTTAAGCTTTTAATTTTTTTTTTAACTTAGAAAAATTAGGAAAATATCCTAATGAATTGTAAGTGATGAGGGAAAACTTGTAGCCTTTTTGAACCATTTTTGTATTTTTGAAAGTTTTGATTATTTTAGTTATTTTTAATTCAAAATACACTTTAAAAATGACATATTTTTACAAAAATAGATTTTATTTTTATTAAATGTCCATGATCACAAGGAACCCAGAAAACTAATTTTCATGATTTTTCTAAGCTTATTTAATTTATTAAAATTACTTTTGTAAAAAATACAAAGTTTGTTTAAAAATCAATTTTTGGTGCTTAAACTAAGCCAAATAATTTTTGAATTTTTACGGTAAGTATGATTTTTATTCACAATGTGAAATTGATTTTTTCAATTTTTTTATAAGTATATAATTTACATAAGTTAACACATGGTGCATACATTTGATTAAATATAGAAATGTACGAAATAATTCAAAATATCATAATATTTTTTCTAGACTTCTTTGACCACAAGAAACTTACTAAAATTTTCTTCATAATTTTCCAAATGATATTTTGATTTATATAATTAAAATAAGCCAAAATGGCCACCCTAGCTTGAAAATTAGGGCTAGAAGCATATAGATGTCTTCTGACCTTAGAAAAATTAGATAACATCCCCTCTATGATGAGGAATAAAACTTAGAAATTTCAAGCCATGGTGAGCCATATTTAATCATAGAGAATTGAAATACCACGGAGGTTATTTAATTAATTAAAAATCATATACTTGGCAAATAATTTTAATTTTTGGTCCACTTTATTCTCCTCTCTTCACCGAGCAAGAGAGTATTTTTCTTTTATATTTATAATTTTTCTATGAAAAGATATAAACTTTTAAAGATCTATCATTTAATTTAATTCATAAAACCCCTATTTATCTACTTATCCACGAGACACTGACTGGATCATAGGCAGCTCTAAAAGATGACGCGACACGCTCCCATTCGTTGCACTTTTCACCTAGGCATGCCACGCGGTCTGTGGTTCATGCACCAAGTGTCTATTTAGCTAGATCTCTTCCATCCATTGGATACATGCGTAGTCAGACGACATCCTTTCATCATCCCCAAGTAACCTAACTCGTAAACCATCCACACAAAAACCTTAAGATCTTTGCCTAGACTCAACCAAATCACATGAGGTTTGTTTCCAAACCTTCATCTACTCAAGATGAACACATCTATATGGTTAATCAAGTATGAAATAAAGCCATTACTCATGGAGAATTAAAATAAGCTCGGGTTAAGGTTAGAGATCAATAACTTTGTCTGAGAGGGGAGGTAATGCATGTAATGCATGGAACTTGAGATTAAATTAATAATAAATATGCAATGAAACCCAAATAATAATTTAACTTTAATGAAAATAATTTATCTTTAAAACCTCTTTTAAACTCCCAATTCCCTTCTACATATAACAAAATTATATGTATCATTCAAGTAATACAAGGCTCTGATAGAGTTCTAGATATCGATCCCACAGGGAAGCTGGAAATATATATAAGCTAACTATTAATATTCTATTCTTAAATTAAAATAAAAATAAAAACAAAATAAAGTACAAATATTGAAGTTAAACTACTCCAGTGAAATGCTACTAAATATGCAGATGTACAACTACAACTGTTAAGTTACACTCGATGTTAAACTTTTAAAAGTAAAATTACTGAAATAAAACAAAAGTTTTTTTTGATGAAAAGTTCAAGTATGAGAAACCACTCTTCCACTTTACAATGAAAATATGGCTTGTGAAGAAATTGAAATCATTTGAAAAATATATTTAAAAGCTGTTTGGTGCCAAATAGGAGAAATCCTACTCTCTATCCTCTTCCAAGCTCTATAAAGAACATTAACTAATCCAGAGTTTGTTCTCAAATTCTGTGGTTAGGCTGGGAGGATATTAGAATCACTTCAGACCTCCCACTACTCCCTCACCTAAGGGCTAACGTGCTTGCATTAGTTTCCAATCAACTGAACCAAATAGGAGATTCTAATCTGTCACCTTAAAATCTTCCAATTCTACATCTAATGAAGTATATTTTCCTATTTGTTTGTACCCAATTCCATGGATGACATTCTCTCACATGAAATCAAATGTGATTCTCCCTTTATTATAGAAATCATATCGCCTTTTTAGAATATATGTTTCTCAACACATTTTAACAATTCAGTTAGCCTGATCAAAAAATAAATCAAGATTGGAGTTCAAATCATCACAAATTATCGGCTATTAAAACCATTGAAAATAAAATCAATTTTTCACAAAATCATTTCTTCAAAGTAGGAAGAAGGATAAAGAAGACTACTCAGAATTCATGAGAAGGATATGATAAAACACGGGCTTCATATAAAAAAACAAGTTTACAAATAAAAGAAGTGAAAAATACAACTTATCTCACAATCATTCCCAAGCAAATCCCTAGAAGTTCTCTCCAAGCCTTTCTCCCTTTACAAGCACTCTCAATTCTTTCTTAGAAGTGTAATAAAGAAGAAATCTCTCACCTTCCCTCTCTTCTTACAAGCCTAAAAGACAATCTCCAAGCCCTCGACTTTCTCTCTCTATCTCTCCCTCTTGCATCTCATTCCACCTATCTTTTTTTTTTGCCCCCCCCCACTTGAAGTTCTTCTCCAGCTGTATTTTATTTTGGGCAGTCTCCTCTGAAAAGAATTTCAATTTCCCTCCAAAATTTAGAAGTAAAACCTTTGAATTCAAAAGATGTGCCTCTTTGATCCAAGAATCAAATCCCTTCAAATTAGAACCTTCCAAATTGTCTAAATGCATTGAATCACTCCATGGGGGGTTTAAAACAAGTGTTCCTCTAAAAATTTGAACAAAATTCATCTCAAAATGCCTTAATTTGAAAAATTTGCATTTGGCACATCATGCGCCAGTGCTCTGGATTTTGAGCATCATGCGCTAAACCCCAAAATTAATTGTTTTTGCTCCAAATTTTGCTATTTTTTTTCCAAATGCCTAAAATGGTATACCTGCAAAAAAAACACAAAAATACATTTTTTTAAAGTGCAACATCACAAAAAATAGGTATAAAAAGGGTACTTAAAATAGTATATTATTTTTGTGTATCAAAATCCCCCAAACTTAAATGTACTTGTCCTCAAGTGATACTTTTGTTACATAAAAGCTTATGAATTTAGGATAGAGATTAAATAATCACTTCTATAATTTAGATCTATAATTGAATAGCAAAAATTAAAAAAAAACTTTAATAACTTAGGTTCAAACTCCATGTCTAAGAATACATAGTAATCAAATTTAAGATTTATGAATATCTATTCATTGCAAGAAGAATTGCAATTCTTCATGCTAAGAACATTTAGAACATTCATATGAAAAAGAACTTCATGAAACTTTACTAGGAATGCTACTGATAGTTCAATACAAGTTTAGAAAGTGTAATAAAGCTCTTTCCTTAAGTTGATTCAAATGAAGCCAATTTTTGATTAGGCATCTCGTCACCCATTTTTTTCTTTTCTTTTTCTTCCTCTTTTTTCTCTTAGATCTTTTTAATCCCCCCCTTTTTTTTTCCTTTTCAGGTGAGGATTACTATATTTAGATAGCCTTTAATAGGTTTGAACTTCACCATCCTCTTCTTAAAGTTAAAACTCCACACCTCTCCTTACTTAATAAAGTCATACTAGTTTATGTTTTTTCATAAAGCCTT
>NEWO01000265.1:301852-313862 GCA_003013225.1 Phalaenopsis aphrodite
CACCGCCACAACATTAAAAATATAAAACAACTCAAAATTTAATCTCAAACATCACACAAAACTTCAACTTCAACTAAATTAAGATGTTTCTATCAGATGATCGGGAATACCTTGAAGGAGGTAACCTGTGGTTTCTAATGAGGCTTCACACAGTTTAAATGAAATTATGGAACTCATTAGGTTAAGTTTAGTAAGTTCATTTGGACTAACTGAATCCAATAGAAAATAGTGGTGTCGGAATGAGGGAACCATGGGATCATAACTGGTGTCACTTTAATCCACTTTAATATGCCCTCATAAAATTTAAAGAACTTCAACCATAGAGCCACTTGATTTTATATTATAACTTGACACACTAGAAAACTCAAACTCGTCGCAGCAAGGAGCTAGCCTGGTGGGCAGCACTTTCATCTTCAATAGCAAAACCTGTCTTCCCCAGCTAAACCAATCTTCCTTCCTTAGACTTAAACAACAAAGCCATAGGACTTCGAGGTTGTTTGCTTATGCAACGTAAATCCTCACCTTATCTTTATGCTTTTATATAGCTTTGCTATATAATATAAGTCCTAACTCATCTTAGGATTTCGAGGTTGTCATTTGTCACGACCTAAATCCTCACATCTTCCAGGCTATTTGCGCGATCGTTTCACACGAATGTAAGCCTTAAATAATAAAATTGGCAGGATGAAACACTTAAATATTTCTCCTTAAAACTGAAGCCAAAAATTAGGATAGCTTGGGAAGTCACCGGGGTTCTCCTCTGGATCCATCACATCCCTAGCTCTTCCTCCTTTGGACTCTACAATAAAATGTTCCAAATTTGAACCAATCCCCTTTCACACCTCTATGTCCGATTTCATTGAAGAGTCATACCCCTTGAAATTCCTTGAAGATAATATTTCTTTATTTTTATCGAGAGTCTTCTTAGGTGACTTTGGTCATTTAAGATGTAACTATTTATAAGGGCTTGCCCTTATATGAAGCATGTCCGAACCCAGTTTAATATAAACCCTATTTAATCTTTTATATTAAATAGGGGAACTTGTCGGCAAATACAAAGGTTTCGCAGACCAAATGAACGTCATACTTTCCTTAGTTTATTTGATCAGGCCTCTTCCTCAAGTCTTGTGTTTATTATTTGGGATAGATACATGATTTGATGTACAGTGCACTTTCATTTTAAACTATGAAAAATATGGGGTCAGTTTGATTTCATACTTCAACGTCCTTTCAAAGCGGGCGACGGGATTTTGATTCCGGTGACTGATAGCTTCTTACTGGAAACTCCCCTCTTACCCCAAAATAACACCGATAGCTTCTGGCGACTCCGCTGGGGATGTGCTTTTCTCTCCATACAAATCAATTAATATTATTTTCACACATTGGTAATGTGTCCATGTCCCTCTTGGACCAAATTACCCTTCTTCCACTGACATACTTTACCCATTTCTGTCTTCGGAAAGTACAACCAACTCCTTGGACTTCAGGACTAGCTGTTCAACCGTCTTTGAACAGAGGGGCTCAGAAGGCCATTAAGGACTCTTTGAATTTTTCTGTGGGGTCAGATCCCCAATAGGTGAGTCGGTGGACTAGTTCCACTTGGGCATTTTCTGCCACTAAATAGGTCCCGCACTGGGTCCTAAAATATTTCACATCTCCTTTCCAAATTTGTTTTGTTATTTCACAAATTAAACCAAATCATGTTGTGTTGCGTGCACTTTGAAATTTTCTTATATTAATTAAATTTTAAACCTTTTTAAACAAAGTTGTTAAAAAATATCCATAAATTAAGACCCGCCCGATCTACAGATCAACCTCTATTTTCAGTGCTTGCACTAAAGATTATGAGGTTTTTGGCCATATAGCTAACCCTAAAACTTTCTGTTTTAAAGCCCACTGCAATGGCCTACCCAACATTAGCATTTTCCTGCAACCTGCCAACGGACCGCAGCGCCCGTAACGTCGCTCCCACCATCAAATTCGGAGCTAGATTTGAAGATCTCGAGGTCATCCTCTGGAAAGCCCCGTTCTTGATAATGAAGTTTGCTGCTCAAAAAATGCAAGAACCATCTGCAGAATTTAGTTTGAACTGCATTCAGGACTTCCCTGCCTGCATGATGGCTAAAGCTACTACCATCGCGACACCCGTCAAACCTGTTATCCCCGTTGCTGCTAAGGGGAAAGAAGTGATGGTTGTTGAAGACCCGACTGAGGGATTAACTTTCCCACCACCCGTGTTTAAAATCGGGTTGAGCTCAAGGAATGTACCAGTAACCCAAACTCAGAGGAGGAATTGCAATAGAAGAGTTCGGAGGGCCTTCAAAGCCCAGACTCCTGAGAACACGCCCGCTGAGAAGGAGCCTCATCAAATTGAAGAGGTGTTACCAAAAATTTATCCATTCCTATGAGGGAGTAGATTCCAGCATCTGATAGATACTGATGGATATAAGAGTATCCAGAAGATTGTTGCCGCATTACCATCACTCCATGGACACAGTGAGGAGGGAAAGAAATTCACTCCTATCACTCGAGTTAGTACTGTTTTCAGAAGGCTTGCTACTAAATAAGGATGTTCTGTTAGTGAGTTACTTAAACGAGTGGGACATGCAATTTCCCCTCGTATGAAAAAAGAAATTTTGAAGGATGTCAAGTCGGTTAGAAAGTCTCACAAGTCAACTAAAAAGTCACCTACCCGTATTCCCATCTGGTTCCGTTTGGGAAACAGAGTTGATACTGCTATAGCCACCACAAATCATACCACCACCAGGACCACAGGTCGCCGACCGATTAAGTCATGACTGGTTTGGAGCAATTTACCCGTCATTCCTGCAATCCTGGAAAGAAAGACAAGACGATTACCTGACACTGTAGTCGGTTTACACCACGGGGAGCATACCTTCCCTTGACATACCAATGTCTCTACTAAGACGTCCCATCCTGAGACATCATCGTTGAATAAGAAAAGGGTATGGGTACCTAAGGTCGCTGCATTGATACAGTTCAATGAGCCTGCAAAACAGGAAGTAAAACCAGTGCCTGAAATATCTGACATCGTCACGACAATAGCCAACGAGATGAAGGAACAAGCAGAGGATGTCCATTAGGGTCCTCCAGATCTTAAAGTAATCAAGGAATCGATAATTGAGGAAAGAGTTGAGAAACTCAGGATCAAGAATTCTGAGTTAGTTTGAGAGCACGGAGTTTTCGTCAATAGTGACAATGAAGATTTTGATTACATTGATTACTTGGAGGAGGATTTCATGGATGCCCATGTAATCAAAACCAGAGTACCACATCTGCGCGCGAGGCTCAAACCCACACCGAAGAGAACATCTTAGATGAGCTGCGTAGGGTTATCCTCCTAAGGGATGAACAAGTCAATCTACTGGAGAAAAGAATAGAAGAGATGACTGCAGGTATGGCCGCTATAGCCACCATTCAAGGGCAATCACAAGCACCAAGATTGGCTTCTCCAGAGATTAATCAGCCATAAATCATACAGATCACAGATGAGAGAAGGGAGACTACTTTGGCAGACAAAGATGATTAACCAAAGAAGGATTCTCCGTTAGGTGCCATACCAGAAAAAGAGTTCAAGAAAATGGTTGAACAAGTACGGGATGCCATAGCCCAGTCCAAGGGGGGTGCATCAATTTTAAAGGGTAGACTTACCCAGAGGAGTTTGATGTCGTCCCTTTCCCGAAGGGTTTTGTGGCCCAAAAATTCAAGATATTCGATGGGGCTGGAAATCCTAGACAGTAGATAACACATTTCCGAGCCAGTTGTGGCAACACGAGGAATAATGAAGCTCTACTCTGCCAGCAGTTCATCAGCAGCTTGTCAGGGATTGCTTTCGACTGGTACGCTGACCTACCTAACGGGTTAGTTAAAATATTTTATGAGTTGGAAAAGTTATTTATGAAAAGTTTTACCGGGGCACAACATCATGTGTCTATTTTAAAGCTCATGATGGATAAGCAGAAGCCAAGTGAAACCTTGACATACTATATTTTGAGGTGGAGAAACCTTAACATGAAATATGAACCTCAGCTACAGGAACATCAAGCGATTGAGATTTTACTCAAAAGCATTCATGGGCCAGTAGCTTTCATGTTTAAGGGCTCACCATCAAATCCTTCGAAAAGCTACTCAGTAAAGCCAGCAGTCTTCACGAAGAAATGAAGCACATGGAGCCGCATGAAAAAGCTAAGGTGACCAGAGTGTTCGAAAAGAAATCAGGAGTAGTCATAACAGTCGACAAAGGAAAGCAGCCGATAAAGTTATATGTAGAAGAGCATCGCCAGTCTTCGTCACGGTACTCTCAGAAACAGAGCAGTCAATCCAACCAACGGCCGTCTCAGGAGGGATCACCTCAAATAGCGGGTAAAAGAATATCCCAGTTAGAGCGAAAAAAAGTTGTGTATTCCTTCAAGGATGAAAATGTACTTAAAATATTCAAAAGCTTGATGAAGAAACCAAAATTCAAACTACCTGATCCAAAGAAACCCGAAGAGGTGGATAAGAAGAACGAACCAAATTATTGCCCATACCACCGATTGCTTGGGCACACTATAGACAAGTGTTGTCTTTAAAGACATGCTCGAGAAGAACCTCAAGGAAGAGAATATAACAATCCCAAAGGAGTATTTGAGAGAACTTGAAAAAGGTTCCATAAACATGATTTCAGCTGAGTCAATCTCTTCGATCGATCTGTATACTGGAATAGATGGATGGAGTACAACTTGAGATGAACTGAAGAGGGTCCTTAATCAAATACAGGATTCATCGAAACAAGCTTCTATGAACACTGAAGAAGAATGGAAGGAGGTCTGGAGCATATCGTCTAAGAAGATACTGAACAAGATACAGTCTGCATCAAAACAAGCCTCCATTCAAAGTCCACAGCATACCGAGCCCGAGATGAAGATTTCGCAAAAAAAAAAATTCATCATCATCAAGGAAAAAGAGCAAGAAGAATAAAAGGGTCACTGAAAGACTGATAGCACGGGGGGTAGGATAGGGGCTGCCTCTACTAGACTGGTTGTCTCGGATTTGGGGAAGAAAATCCTCAAACCCTTGACTTTGTATGATTATCTTTTTATCCCTATGTGGTCTTATGAATATAATGATTGTGATTTTGGCTACGTTTTGATTATTTTTGGTGATAACGTAACTGATTATGACCGATCTAGCTTTGATCTCAATCCCCAAAATGATCCTTAAATCGTACTCAAGTCTGATGAACTCGTTGTCAAGGCTAAAGAAGAACTCAACGAAGAGCCAACTCTCGAGCGTCCTGGTGCACCGCTTGCCATCAACTTAGATCTTTCTAACAAAGAGGAAGAGACACTGGAAGATTTAATAATGATATCTCAAGAAAAAGAAATCACAAAAGTCATTTTAAGGAGCGGAAAAGTGTTACCACCAAGAACAGCTCCAACAAACAAAGGAAAACATATAATGAGTCGAGAAGAAATACCCCCACCTCCGCTAGTGGAAGAACCACATAATCAAGATAAAATTGAAGGATCATGCAAAGTAGACTACAACGTGCTAGCTCATCTTAAGAAGTTGTCTGCCCGACTAAGCATCTATGATGCTCTGATCCTGTCAAAGGAGATGAGAGAATCTCTGGTTACAGCTTTACTTGATCCAGAAATTTGCTTAGCTCAGTTGGCTAGCACATCCTCAGATGATGTTTGCTCATTGAGAGAACAGTTAGGGGTAACCTTCACAGACGAAGACTTGCTGCTCGGTACCGCCGACCACAACCGTCCGCTCTACATCTCCATCAACATCAGCAAATTTGTGTTATTTAAGGTTTTAGTGGATCTTGGGCATCTCTTAACTTGACGAGCCTACGGACATTGGCTTATTTGGATATTGAAGCTTAATAGCTTACGACCCATAAGATGATGTTAAGAGGATTCAACCAAAAGGGAGAAATAGCCCTTGGATCAATTACATTACTTATGAAGGATGGAGAACTCGTGATAACTGTTAAATTTCATATCATCGATGTCGAGACCTCTTTTAACGCTCTATTATGTCGACCATGGATTCATGAGCACAATATGGTTCCATCATCCCTACACTAGTACATTAAATACTGCAAAGATGGTAAAGAAAATTGCATCAAGGGAGATCTACAACCATTTTCAGTGCATGAAGTTGGTATCCATGAAGATGTTGCCTACTACGTGCCTCCAAAGAAGATTGTTTTCTTGCGTGAGATTTTGACAAACAAAGATAAAGATTCAGAAGAATCACAAAAAGGAGGCCAGATAACTCCGCTTCAACAACCTTCTACCACTCCCTTACAACGAGTTGGTGAAGGTTCATCTAGTTCACGCACCTAAGGTCGAGGCCGGGGACGCGGACGAGGAAAGATCAATTTAATTGTTGAACGGACTAGGCCAACTATCAACATTGGTGATGAAGACAGTTCTGAAGATGAAATAATGATGACAAAGCAGAAGCAACCTCAGTACGAGATATCCCTAGAAGATACAAAAAAGAATAAATATGAAACAATGTATGATCGGATAAACCACTATGTGAATACTATGACCCTTACTCCGATTCTTCCGCAAAAGGTCGAGAGTTTAGAGGTTAAGGAAGTCTGTAGTGTTGGTTCAAAGACAATCAAAATTTACCATGCTTCTACCTCTACTGAGCTTGAAAATTATGTAAATTTGGATGTTGATTCTAATGAATTAATGGAATTGCCTTTTGGTTACTTCTCGCCTTGTGTTAAAAAGTTAATTCAACAGGGACACTTACCAAAACAAATGCCAAAAGATAAATTTCAACTTTTTGAAAAACTATGGAAAGCTAAAAGTCGAACTCCCAATTCAAAATAAGGTCTCGGATTATGTACAGTTGGACCAGTCGATGATTCTAAATTTTGCATGGTTGTTACAATAAGTCAGAAGAGGATTGTCTCGATGTGGAGGATGACTCTACTGATCAACCAATAGAAGATGCTCTGCAAGAATTTGAGGAGGAAATTAAATCTACTGTTGATGAATTGAAAGAGATTAACTTCGGGACAGAAGAACGACCTCGACCTACATTTATAAGTTCTCTACTTGATGACGAAGATTCTGCAGAATTGGTCAAACTATTAACATAATTCAAAAATTACTTTGCATGGATCTACGATGAAATGACGGGGCTGTCAGCAGAGGTTGCAGTCCATAAACTTGGGGTGGACAACAATATAACCCCAGTAAAACAAGCCCCGAGGAGAATGCGCCTCGAAATAGAACAACAAGTCATCGCTGAAGTGAAAAAGTTGATAGACGCCAACTTTGTTAAAGAAGAGCAATACCCCACGTGGTTAGCTAACATTTTACATGTTAAGAAGAAAAATTGATTGATCCGCGTTTGTGTCGACTTTAGAGATTTGAACAAGGCATGTCCAAAAGACAAGTTTCCACTACCTATACCAGAAATGATAGTGGACGTCGTTTCGACACATGAAATTTTTGCCTTCATGGATGGATCATCGGGATATAACCAAATCAAGATGGCTCTCGAGGATGCAGTGCTTACAGCCTTCAGAACACCGATTGGAATTTTCTGCTACACAGTGATGCCCTTCGGCCTAAAGAATGCCGGAGCAACATATCAGCGTGCAATGATGAAGATTTTTGACGACCTCATTCACAATCAAGTAGAATGTTATGTGGATGATCTGGTTATCAAAAGTAAACGAAAAATAGAGCTTTTGCACGATTTGAGGATCATGTTTGAACGGTTACAATGATATGACCTTAAAATGAATCCCTTAATGTGTGCCTTCGGTGTTTGTCATCGGGGAATTGAGATCAACCCGGATAAGATTAAAGCTATCTTGGAAATGCCTCCCCCTAAAACTTTGAAGCAGCTACATTCCTTCCAGGGGAAGTTGGCATATATAAGACACTTTATTTCTAATCTCTCAGGTAGGTATCAGCCTTTCTCGGCATTGATTAAAAAGGACGCCAAATATATTTGGTAAGAGAAATGTCAGCGGGCCTTTGAAGACGTTAAATAATATTTAATGACACCTCCTGTTTTGGCAGCCCCTATCCCGTGGAAACCGTTAATACTTTATATCGCAGCTTTGGATGACTCTCTCAGAGCCCTCTTAGCCCAAGTCAATGATGAGGGCAAAGACAATGCACTCTACTACTTGAGTCATCGTCTAATACCGACGGAGATAAGGTATCCACCTATTGAGAAGCATTGTCTGACACTAATGTTTGCCGCCAAAAAGCTTAGACATTACATGCTTTCTCAAAAGATTACTCTGATTTTGAAAGTCAATCCGTTGTAATATTTGATGACCCGACCATTACTTTCCGGATGTTTAGCAAGGTGGTCAATGATTTTATTGCAAGTTGATATAACTTTTGTTCCCCTTCGCGCTATCAAGGGATAGATTTTAGCTGATTTTCTCACTTCACACCCACTTCCAGCTAGGTCCTCTTTCAAAGACGAGTTACTAAATGAGCAAAAACTACAAATGGAATTTTCGAGTGCGCAGCGCTGGGAAATGTACTTAGATGGTGCTTCGTCGGCCATGAAAGACAAGGGATCAAGCACAGTTATACCAGGAAAGGCAGGGATCGGTTTGATCTTTATTACGCCAGATAAGGGTATGTTGAGGTTCTCATACCACCTGCAGAGATGTGCACTAACAATGAAGCAGAATATGAAGCTTTAATCACTGGATTGGAATTGGCAATCTCAATGGATATAACAAACATTGTCATTTATGGTGACTCTCAACTTGTCATCCAGCAAGTCACCGGACAATATAGAATTTTGAAACCAAGACTACCAGAGTACCATCAGTACACAATGAAGCTCCTGGAGCAGATTCCTAAGGTGACTTTTTATCGGATTTCTCAGAGAGATAATGCTAATGCCGACGCTCTAGCAAAACACGCTAAGGAAATGGCTTGTCCCCCTGAGGATTCCATAGAAGTCACAGTGCAAGGAAGATGTATCTTGTCTCAAAACGACTTCAAAACTCTACACAAGCTTAGAAAAGAAGAAACAATAAATACAACTGCAGACATCAACGAAGATTGGCATAAGCCATTAACAGAATATTTACATACTGGAAAGCTGCCAGAAGACAGGTTTGAGGTGCACCACATCGCAAGAAGGGTCATGCCTTACGCCCTGGTGGGAAATGTTCTCTACAGAAGATCGTTCGACCAAATGTGGCTACAGTTTTTTAGCAGAGCCGAGGCACAAAATATTGTCAAAGAAGTACATGCTGGATTGTGTGGTGCTCACCAGTCAGGGCAGAAAATGAAAATAAAGATCAAAAGTCTCGGATATTATTGGCCAGCAATGATGTATGATTGCATGGATACAGCTAGAAGATGTCACCAATGCCAAGTGCATGGGGTGGTCTTACACTAGTCTCCGAATGTGCTACACCCAACTGTTGCCTCGTGGCCATTCAAGTGTTGGGGCACAGACATAATAGGTCCGATAGACCCTCCATCTTCCAAATGACACAGGTTTATACTTGGCGCTATAGATTACTTCTCCAAATGGGCAGAGGCAGTACTGTTACGTGAGGTTACGACACAACACATCCTTCAATTTTTCAAAAGCCAAATTGTCTACCATTTTGGAGTGCCGCGAAGAATAATCTCTGACAATTAGATAGCTTTCAAAAGTATAAAGATAAAAAATTTTGTTATAAGACATGTGATAGATTGGAGATAATTTACAATTTACTATCCCAGAGCAAATGGTCTGGCTGAAGCTTTCAACAAGACACTGGTACAGATTTTGAAGAAAACACTGGATGAGAACAAGAGGGGTTGGCATAACAAACTGTTAGAAGCCTTGTGGGCCTACCAGATGACTTTTAGGACTCCCACTCAGTGTACACCTTATATGCTCATGTACGGGACCGAGGTCGTACTACCGCTAGAAATCCAGCCACCATCTCTCAGAGTCGTCATTGCCAACCAACTCACAACTGAAGAAAGCGCAAAACTCAGACTTGAAGAATTGTTGAGGGTGACCACTGGAGTGGTCCAGCCGTCTGCCCTCCATGGTAGTCAGAAATAAAGATAAGGAGGGACTGCCTTGACTATTGAGGGTGACCACTCAAGACAATGTGTCAAAAAAAGGTAAAAACGTGATAGTAAAAAGAGATCCGATGAGGGGCCCAACCGTCTGCTCTCCATGGTAGATACTCCAGCAAGGGACTTGATAGCCGCCCTCCGTTCCGCAGGACGCAACGCAGAAATGCTAGCCAAAAGAAATAGAGAGCCTTTCTGCGGCAGGAACGCAAACGCCAGAGAGACGTGAGCAGTTTTCTTACCCTCATTCCTGAGGGACATATTGATGACCCAGATCTGAGAGAAACTTCTATCAACCTCCCCACTACAGATGAAGAGTCAAGATTTGTGAAAAACTCAGATGTGCTCCGAGTTTCAGATATCTTAGCAGGGGTTGTCCAACATGCAACGTTGAGGTACCGGTCGGGACGTTAGTCACGAGTGCATTTATAGAATGCCCGGACTGCAATGTTCTGTATCTACATCATTTCAGTATATTAGAAGAATACACTTCAAGCACCAATGAGTCTCAGACTCTAGACTTCATGACAAATGAACCATATGTCCCACTGGGGACGGATCAACGCACACCATGGGGCCTAGGATCATACATCCCACTAGAGGCTGAATCTCATATTCTGGATCGACCAACACCAGTTTGGGTTCCCGCCAAGGCCCGAAGGAAGGAACGCCCACGGAAGCTGCCAACTCCTGATATGGTAGAATACTACAAGATAAGCAGAGTAAATAAAAGAGAATTCGAGTTATATGAAGAAATTCAGAGAAAGTTCGTCAACATATTGGAAGGCCTGGAGCATATATCAGAGTTTTCTCTGAAACTAATGAAAGAAGCATTCTGGACTGCATCTTCAATTTAAGAGATAGAGGTTGAGTGGGCCTTCTCATGGAGAGGACATATTCCGAGCCAAAGAAATGCATGAGGGGAAAGGGAAGAATCACCATCCAATGCGACTGTTACTACAATTTCACGAACGACAGACAAGGGAATCTGCCTGGGATCCTCAGATACGACCAAGTGGATCTGTTACCACCGATGATAAAATGGATGATGAATAGAATGGTCAAGTGGAATATTCTACCCGCTACTTGCATTCTCAATTGTTGCATCATTAACATTTATAAAGAAGGTGACTGCATTCCCCCACACATCGACCATCATGATTTTGGGAGGCCTTTCTGCACGGTCTCGTTCATGAGTAAAAGCAATATTCTATTTGGAAAAGAAATTGATATAGTCGGTCTTGGCAAATTCAGAGGAATTGTGCAGATTCCTCTTCCAGTTGGTTATGTAGTTGTTCTCAAGGGCAACGGTGCAGACGTTGTCAAGCACTGCATTCCAGGAATGCGACACCTTAGGGTGTCTGTAACCTTCCGCAGAATGGACAATAGAAAAATACCGTATGGATTCCAGCAGGACCTTGAATTGGAGGAGTTATTTCCATATGAGCTATAAGAAGTTTGTACCTCTAAGTACATGCAACGGAAACTCTTATCCTGGAGCATGACTTAAAAGGTCTGCTTGATCAGGAGCTCAATATACCAGGCACAGAGGGTTCACTTACTTTCTTTTAACAGCATGACATGTATCTGATGTATGCAGTCTACAGTGTATTCATATTATGAGATGATTCTCAATGTATTTCAGCATGGATTACATGATATACCTTTTGAGGCATTAGCCTATGTCTGATTTATGGCATCCCTTTTTGGGGCAAATTAATGAAAATTTCTCTCAAATTGTGCTTTTTTGTTGGTTGCCTTTTTGTGTGATGGATGAAAGTCGTGAACCATGCTATGGTTCAGAATTTCAATGAACAAAGAACGAAACAACAAATCTTCAACAATAAATAAAACACAAATGAAAAATAATCATAAATGAGTGAATAACAAAACAAATTTCTTTTAAAAAT